>ML788664.1:123794-169691 GCA_009831015.1 Picea engelmannii
GTCTTGGGAAGACCATTAAGTACTATGTTCACCAATTCCTTTTCTGAAGTGATCTCTTCAATAGCTTGTAGTTGATCTCTTAGCTGGGAGATCCTTACAAAGTAGGATGTTATGTTGTCGTCATCATTCATCTTCATGTCACGTAGCTCATTCTTCAGACTCATAACTTGTCCAATGTTTCTAACTGAGAAGAGATTCGTTAGGGCATCGTACATCTTCTTTGATGAGTCAAGATGGGAGATGTAGGGTATCAAGTGTGGTCTTTTATGGAATCCACTATGATACTCATGGCATTGATGTCAACATCTTTGAACTTCTCCATAGCTGCAATGTTCTGCGATTCCTTCTCTTCTCCTTCTATAAACTCTGGCTTCACGATCTTTCCTTTCACAATGTCCAACACTTTATTCTTAGCAAGGACGAGGTCAATCCTTGTCTTCCATGATCTGAAGTTAGAAGCTCCATCTAACTTATTCTCAGACTTCATAGAGTTCGTCATGGCTTGCTTGACTTGGTCAAACCCTAGATTTGACCAGAAATCCAAACTTCACGTCTTGGCCTTCTGAGAGTACTAGGAGATGCGCTAGGCTAGGGAACACTGATATATCCGGAGATTAGGTCAATCTCGTCACTTAAGGTGCCTCGACAAGAGGTTTAGGGTTTATGCAACTACTTCTGCTAGTAACCCCAGCTGCAGTGCCTTTGGAAACTACTCCTGCTAGTAACCCTAGCGACAATTCCTCAACGAGCTCAATGTCTAGCGGCTATGTTTCCTTCCAGTGTTTTAGGTTGACTGAAGGGGTGTGGTCCCATAACCTATTAGAATATAGAATATGGTGTGCTTGTTTTACCATTGACGATACCCTTGTCACCCAACCACAGGCCGAAGCCTCCCTCCGAGCACCTTAACCTTGACCTGAGAATTCCTCCAGAAGAAAAACCTAGGCTAGATAGCCAAACAAAGAGTAGCACATCAATCCCCAAGGATAGCGCATCACAAAAGACTGATCAAATGTTCCAAACCCTAGCCAAGAGATATCCAAGCCAATACTGAAACTAGCTGTTGTTGCAGCTGCAACTGCAACCCTCCTCCAAACCTGCGCACCAGACTGCAACTGCAGTGCGCACCAACTATGAAAACTACAGTCCTGAGATGATACAAATGAGAACTGGCACCCTGTATTTATAGTAATCCTGCCATTTTGTTGGGGCCGACTTCTCCTTCTGGGTATGTGTCTGTTCAGTATATTATTATTAATTCTGGTTGACTTCTTATCTTGGAGGCTAATAAATTATCTTCTTGAGCCGACAAGGCTTCTAGGGTTATTAGCCAACTCATTAGGGTTTCTCTTGCTTCCCGAAGTCTTCTATTCTCGTCAGGTTCACACGTGGGGGTAAAGCCTCCCGCAGCTACCATAATATTAACATCATGTTCCTCAAAATTACCAACAAACCAAATTTTAAATCCATCTCATATTCCACTGTTCATCCCCAACAAATCACAAATCTAGAACATTTACAAGTATGTCAACGATCACATGCCACATAACCACATCGATTAGCCACATAAATTCCAAATCAAATGACAATCAGGATTTCACATCAGACCTCATATCCAAGATTACAATTGAAACCACATTGAAAGTGTATCAATATCAAAACTATCACATATATCAACCATTGGGTGCCAAAGATAGTTGCGATGTGGTCGACTGCATCAACATTGAGTCCATATATATAATATTCTTTGAAACTTAATATGTCAACCTTTTAATTGCAACATGTCACCTTTCTAGAACACTTCCTTATATATAACATTATAACATGAATGTAGTAACATATGAAATGAATGTAATGACATGTGGTGTTGTAAAAAAAAAATTATATATGGAAATCCAAATAAACATGTCATCTCGTCTAGACCATGTCATATTTTAGAACTCAACCTTTATAATCAATGCTCGTTGAGACACAACAATTATAGAAAACCTTTTAAGACCTCATAATCTCTATGTACATGCATTGACAACATTTATGAGTGGAATGTGTGTAAGATAGAGTATCTTTTGAAGTTTTTTTTATGAGCATAATCTTTTTTCTTCTTGTGCAATCAAATTGATAATAAAATTGAAAATCATACCGACGAAGGAAATATTATTGTTGCATATATAAATGAGACTACTTCAACAAAGTTGCCACGTTCAATCCTGGGGATAATTGAAATTAAACACCCTTTCTTTCTCCCTAGGGGGTCCCACCTATAGTTAAATATTTGATATATCATAGATAATAATAAAAAAATTAATTTCTGCCTTGCGACTATTTGCAGGTTGGTGGCTAGTTTACGAGTTTATGAGTCAACATCTAGCAACTTCATAGGGTAGGCAATTATTAATTCGCTAGAAATGAAGAATATCTAGTTCCACTAGCATCATATTTTGCTAGAAATTGTTAAGCATTTTTCTGATATACTCGTGCAAAAAGAATTTGTTAAGCATTTCTCTTATATACTCTTTCCAGTGTTATTATTGTTAATCATTTTGAAGTTTCATATATATATATATATATATATATATATATATATATATACCCCTCCATTTTGAAGAGGGAAACCACATAGCATATTTGATTGTGGATGTGTAATACTCTCTATTGGAATGAAAATTGATTCCCAACCAACTTGTAACATATGCATGGGAGGTTGCATGTTCCACACATATATTAATCATCAAAAGATTCTTTAGCATATCATCATAAGAAAAACATTTGTGAAATCCCCACAACAACCTATGTGAAAGATAAGATTTGTCAACAAGCACAATTGAATGCGCTTAGTACACAACCATATATACATGTCAAAATAATTCCATAATTATTATTTCAGCATCATTCAAGAACTAGCTCCCATCAAACCTTAATAATAATGCACCTGCACTGTTTCTAGAATTTTATTATTGTATTTATTTAACTTTGTAGGAATAGAACGAACAAACTTCTTCTTCCCAACAACAAATATTTCAAATCCACTACCATTAATCATTATGGTCAAATAAGTGTGCAACAAAGTCTCCACCATATCCATTTGTTGTTCACTATTTGAAAATCATGTAATAAAATTGACCATGAGTTCAGGCATGAAAACCATTGCAAATCAGGGAAAGTACATGAATAAGGTTGAGGAGCTACATGTAAGTTTGCAATTTTAATACTTAACAACCATAAAAATTTGTCTAGTAATCTCAATTATCAATGATAGCACTGAAGTGGGAAGCAAGAATTTCTTGCAAGTCTGCTTATCGATAATTGAGATACCACTTATCATGTACCCATAGTCATAAAGACATACCATCATCAGTATTTCCTTTGGTTTCAAGAGAGAATGTATATGCAAATTATATCAAGTACCAATATCCTTATATCAAATTTATTCCAAGAATGTATATGCAGATTATTAGCATTTTTCTCTGATTGTCCTTCATTTGAATTTCAAAAGAAGAACACATTGACATCGTTTCTTGAGAAGTATACATAATTTAATTATTTGGTCTATGTTTTAGGAAATTTGCAGGCACCCATAATCACACCATTTGAATTTGTTGGAAGTGCTACCATTTTTCCATTTATGATATTGTATGTGAGACTATATGAGCATTTATAACCTTATTTGACTATTTTTTAAGTTCATCAAAAAGACTCAGTGTTGATAAGTAGTCAGGGATCAAAACCGAGGTCTTACAATAGTGATATATAAGGCATATCCCCTGATAGATGATGGACTCAAAATAAATAAAGGGTTTGTAACAGTTTCCCCTATCAACATCGAAGCCACCACTGCATAGCTAATGCAATGACCAAGATACCAATAATGTACTCCAAAGCATACTAATAAAAATTCTATATATTCCATCCCATTGGCCCTTGACCAGGTTTTGTGGAAACGTTGGTCATGTTTGACCAATTTTGGGACTTCGACAGGATGATCGAAGACAGAGTGCTAGGTGAAGTGGAGATCGCGGGATCTCGCCCCCTTTTGCGGTATTTTTGGGTTTAGGGTTTATGTAACGGGTATGGGATGTTGGCCCATGGGTTTACCCAGGTTTAGGCCTAGTTTATAATATATAAATAAGTAGCTAGGCGATGTAAGAAATGTTGATGGCTTAATGCTAATGTTAGCTAAGTGCGAATAGTTGTGAACTCTCTATGCATACTGTGTAAGACTTGCAAAGCTAACTGCAAGTAAATTAAGAGGTCGTGTAAAGTATTTGTGTTGTGACCTAGCTCGGGGAAGGAGGATCTAGCGAGGTGCGTGCAAATATCCTGTCCTATGCAGAGTTGGTTTTAAAGCTCTGTGCATGTAAGGAGATTGACAAAAGATAATAAAGAAGACAAAGAGTTGTTGGACGTAGCCCCACGCTGGGGGTGAACCACGTATATCCTGTGTTATGGTTGCTTTGTGTGATTGATGTGATTTATGCTTAGTGTTGTCATATTTATGTATGTTATATGCATCTGATATAGTAGCTAAGTTCTTAGTAATGTGAATGAATGCTAGACCTATTCTATTTCTAAGTGCTAAGTGCTTGGGTGTGTTAGATCTTGTTGAATACTGCACCGCTCTGTAATTAGGGTTTTACCTGCAATGTGAATAAGGGTTAAATGATAATGAATGTTTACTGCTAAGTGCTCTATTAAGTATTGTGATCACATATCTGTGTCCCATCTAGGTTGTAGACACTTGAGTCCTGCAACCCTCCTGCCTCTACCTCGGGTGAGACTTCATCTACTTCACAGGTGTTGCCGAAAAGGATGGTAGTTAGGGTTTTGTTGGTGTGTTGTTGAAGCGTTGAACCCTAGGTCTGCCTTTGTGCCAACAAATGGTTCTGTTGCTAGGACCTGAAACCATGACTGTTGGGAACTGAGGAAAAGAGAAATATTTGTGCGTAGATCTGTTGTTGTAGTGTGTAGTACTCTACTTGACTTGTGAGGCTCTATGCTAAGAAGAGAATTCTGATTTGAAGAAAATAGGTAAGATCTTAAAGCTTTGTGCTCTGATAAAGGTAAGATAAGTGGAAATTTTTGCTTTGAAAGAATGTATCTAGGTATGTTTGATAGATTTGGTCCTAGTCTGAAAACTAGGGTGAAACTCGAAGAAAGAAGATATGATATGAATAGATCTGATAAAAATAGTGAAAGATATGTTATCCCTATGCATAGAAAGAAATTTTGGACTAACAAGTGGATGCAGGATCCTAGAAAGAATTTTTTGTAGGTCCATCACTGTGATCTCAGTGCGTAGTACAGGAAAGGTTGGGGATCGTTTAAAAGAAAGAGAGAATTGACTCTTTGTTATAGTTGTAGAAGACCGGGACATCTTGCTAAGGAATGCCTTGGTAGAAGTCCTATTTGCCTTTGTTGTAAAGCTACTGAACATGAAGTTTTGGATTGCCCTAGAATAATTTCTAAAGTTGAAAAGACGAATATGAGACAAGAAAACTCAAAGGAAGGTCAAGAGACTAAGAATATGCTAAAGAGCTAGAAAGAATCAGAGGCTATATTATTGCATATGAAAGAAACACTGAATGATCACAAAGACATCAATTTATCAGAGATTTTAAAAGATAAAGAGTGCATAGAAGCAAGAATAGGAGACTTCGACATAGACCGTGTATTGGATGCAGAAACACAGGTGAAAATTATGACATAAAGTACTTGGGAGATCTTAGGAAAGCCTACTATGGTTCCCTCACTAGGAGAAATAGGATTGTTTAAAGGAAAGTTGATAACTCTATGTGGAATACTTACCCATGTACCTATGATTGCTCATGGAGCATCGACAGAAGAAGAATTTGAGGTCATTAAGTTTACTGAGAACAATGCTCCCTTTACACTTTTTCTAGGAAGGACTTAGATTGAGAAAGATCAGATCTGAAGGAAAGAGGAAGAGGAAGACCTAGAACAAAAAAAGCAAGAATTAAGGGATTTCATGGCTAGCAGAATAGAATGCTTACTAGAAGAACCAGAGGACAAGTTGAAGCAATTGAGAGCCAGAGACCTAGTTGTCGAAGTTGAAAGAATGCAAGAAGACTTAGGGAACTTATCCATACAGGAGAGTAGAGAAACTACTCCAGAAACAGTAAGAGAAGAAGTATTATCCTCGAACCTTGTGAAATACCCTCAATAGTATGAAGTTACTATGCCAAGAGGAGATAAGAACAAGAATGGAAAGAGGAATCCAGAGACATAGATCACATGAAAGAAAGCTAGAAATCTTAGTAAGAAGAAAGCAAAGCTAGAAAAATTGAAAGAGGTTCCAGAGAGGACTTCGCAGAAGGAAGATTTGCAGAACTTGAACCTTGCCAGAATAGCAGAGCATCACAGATTGGTACTTCACCACCACGAATCAATATGATCGTTGGAGGCGTCCCAACCGTTAGAACGATGCTCCAAAACGGATAGAAACACAGTTATTGTTGGAATGTTCGCCATTGGACCGTTGGAACCATGCCATAACGGATGGAATTTCATTGATTGAGGCACTCCTACCCATTGGAGGATTCTATTACGACGTTGTCTATTTATTTTGTCACATGTCTCACCGAGAACACTTTTGCCAATTGTGATTATTCGAGCCCACAACAAGCTGACTATTACCACGTTGTGCTTATTGTAATCTCACCATCTGTTCTGCTACCTTGATTATTTGTTCACCGACTTGAGATATCAGATCTCGAGCATGTATGTTGGGTGACTTTAGCGCAGTAGATAAATATGTCAAAGAGATTCTCATAGACCTCATGGCTGAGAAGGTCATGTCCACAGGAGCACAAGATTCATCGACAAGAGGAGTGTAAGCATCCCCATCGACTACACATCAATCTGGGCCCTCCTGAACCACGACAAATAAATGAACCAAGCATCGTGATGACTTGGCGAATGTGAAGCTCATCCCATCAATCCTGCTTGACTACATCCTGCCTCTGGATGATGCAATGAGTCGTGACAACATCTTGAGGGAATTCGACTACACATTAATCATTGCATACCTCTTCAAGGGGATACACGCAGTAGGACCACAGTTGGAGAGGATTATGATGATAAATATCAGTGACTTCAACTTGGGAGATCGCAAGAACCATGGAATGCTCGCACCACACAAGTATTTGACCAAGACAACGGGGAAAAAGTCGAAGATAATCCCCCATTCGTGGACCATGGACATTGCAAGATTGACCATCCTCAATGTAATGAAGTTACCACACTTCGGCAGACATCAGGAGGTTAACGCGTGCGTTAAACTCCTGTTGTCATGCTTCCATGGTAGTTACCTATGGTTGGACATGCACATCATGGTATATCCGATGTTGATCCATTGGATCACCGAATTGAGAATGGAAGGATGAAACCCACATGACTTTTATATAGAGAAGGCTGCAGACCACGCCCTGGCACAGATAATAAAAGACACCTATGGCAATGTGGAGAAGGGGAAGCGGGGCTATAAGGTAGCCTCCATCTAGAATGACGCAGTGCACCTAGATTTCCAGTTGATCGTTGATAAGCTCGTCATGAAGAATAGGCCAACACAAGTCATGGGGTTTGTCATCGACCTCGCAGGAAAATGTGTTGAAGGGCTGCAAATGAACTGGGTGAGATACCCCATCAACCAGTTAGAGAAAGAATGCCTCGAAGCTCAGGATCAGGGCTATGAGCTCCATTTCAGTTGGTTACTGATCCTCATTGCCTTCATTGCTTGGGAGATGCCAGAAGGAGTGACCTTCCCTGAAACTAAGTTGTATGAACCAAAAGCTGCGAAGCTCACTATGCTATGGTATTAGAGCGACATGGAAAAACAATGGAAGTCAAATGCGGTGTTCCAAACCTATTATCTATAGTTGAAGAGGGCCATTGAATCTTTCCCTCGCATGAATTCAAATGCCCTACAGCAGTTCAGGACATTCGCGAAGTTCTGCGTAGACAAGCACTTCATCTATATCACTGCGCGTAGAGATGAAAGCAAGGAGGATGTACAAAGTTATTATAAGCTCACAGAGGAGGCCATGGAAGAAATAACCAAGGAATGGCCTGCAGAGTTCCTTGTACCAGTTGACTAGGAAGAACTCTCCGACCCCGACCTCATGAGAAGCCTTATGGTCACTCATGAAGAATATGATGCACCCAACAGCAACAAAAATAAAAAGAAAGAAGAGGTACAAGAATTGAGCAGCGCATCAAAGGAAACTACACCAGATTCACCTAAAGGGGGAGGAGGTGACGAAGTAGAAAAAGAAGAGGATGAAGTGGAAGAATACAAGCAGAAGGAGGGTGAAGTAACACCGCCTAAATATCCCCTGACAAAGATAGAAACATCCAAGAAAAGAAAGGGTTCCCTGACGAAACCTTCATCGCATAAGAAGTCAAAAGCCAATAAACCTCCATTCCACACTGTGCTCACGGTGGATGGCATTGACCTTATCATTGTCGTTGTATCAGATACCTCAGAAGACATCTTGTAGTGAAGTGAAGTGAAACAAGAGATCATGTTTGACATGATCGAGGAAGAGCTCAAAGGGGTACAACAGGCTCTTTATTCGAGTCGTGCAGTGCCTACTGCATCGTTGTCAAAAGAGGACATAGAAGTAGGAGATGATCCTTCCCATCTATGCAGACTAACATACTCGACAGAGGTTCACCTTCGTCATGTCCAGGAGGAAAAATAACAGGCCACAGAGACCCTAAAGCAAGCAAAGGAGGAGGCCATAGAGCAACGTCAAGTTTCGCAACAAGAAAAAGATGACCTCTAGGCAAAGTTTGCAAAGGATAGAGAATAGATCCAAAAGGAGAAAGAATAGTTGCTCACAAAACAGATGGGACTTAAAGAACCAACCACTATAGCACTTCTCTCTGTGACAGGCCTAACATAGATGGAAGAAGAAACCGTTGAGAGCTGGGTGGGGAAGCTCGTTGAATCCATTCAACAGCTCTAAGCATGAATAGAAGAACTGGACATACAAGCCATGTGAAGCACTCCGCAGGAAGTGCGATATCAAAGAGAGGAAACTGTCAGGAGCGCAGTCGAAATAATCAAGGAATTGGCCTTGGAATGCAAGCAACTCAATAGTCAAAGTGCGCATACCTACGAGTGCCTTGCAAAGGACCCTGAACTAAGGACATTGGAGTCACAGCTCCAGGAGGCAAAGCAATAGGCAACAACAATGTAGGCATATTTGAAGCTACTATCACCGGTCGAGAGGATGAAAAGGTCACAAGAATAGCGCACGGTTCGGCAACAGGTCCATGCCATCCAGAGTAAAGTCATGGAAGTGACCCAGAGGCTCCAGCTAGTGCAGGATGAAGCTTGCACACTTTTTGAGGAGATTGAAGGACAATGTGCATAGCTAGAACAAGTAGTCACCATGGTAGAACAATGCTTGGAAGGACTGGTGACTGGGAAATTTATTCAAGAGTTCGCTGAGCAGGAGGCTCTAGCGAAGCAACAGCTCGAGGCAGCTCGAGGCCTTCAAGGTAGAGTTACCTAGATCAAAGTGACTCGGGATGAGTCACAGGTGAGTGTTTGGGGCATGTTGGCCCTTGACCAGGTTTTGTGGAAATGCTGGTCATGTTTGACCAATTTTGGGACTTTGACAGGCTGGTCGAAGACGGAGCGCCAGGCGAAGCGGAGATCGCGGGATCTCGCCCCCTTTTGCGGGATTTTTGGGTTTAGGGTTTATGTAACGAGTATGGGATGTCGGTCCATGGTTTTACCCATCTTTAGGCCTATTTTGTAATGTATAAATAAGTAGCTAGGCGATGTAATAAATTTCGATGGCTTAGTGATAATGTTAACTAAGTGCAAATAGTTGTGAATGCTTTGTGCATACTGTGTAATAATTACAGAGCTAAGTGCAAGTAATTGTAAGAGGTCGTGTAAAGGCTTTGTGCTGTGACCTAGCTTGGGGAAGGAGGATCCGGTGAGGTGTGTGTATATCTCATGTTATATGCGAAGTTGGTTTTGAGGCTCTTTGCATGTAAGGAGATTGACATAAGATAATAAAGAAGACGAAGAGTTGGTGGACGTAGCCCCGCGCTGGGGCTGAACCACGTATATCCTGTGTTATGGTTACTTTGTGTGATTGATGTGATTTATGATTAATGTTGTCATCTTTATTTATGTTAGATGCATATGATATAGTATCTTAGTGCTTAGTAATGTTAATGAATGCTAGACATGTTCTATTTCTAAGTGCTAAGTGCTTGGGTGTGTTATATCTTGTTGAATATTGCACTGCTCTGTAATTAGGGTTTTACCTGTGATGTGAATAAGGGTTAAATTATAATGAATGATTACTGCTAAGTCATCTCTTAAGTATTGTGATCACATATCTGTGTCCCAGCTAGGTTGTAGACACTTGAGTCCTGCAACCCCCTTGCCTCTACCTTGGGTGAGACTTCATCTGCTTCGCAGGTGTTGCCGAAAGGGCTGGTAGTTAGGGTTTTGTTGGTGCGATGTTGAAGCGTTGAAACCTGGATCTGCCCCTGTGCCAACACAACCACAAACAAAGCATCAATTTGAATTTTTAAAATATCAAAACCAAATAAACAGGCTCCCACATTTGAATCCAGAGGGACAAAGCATGTCAGGAAAAACTTTTTTTTTTACAATATTATATGTGTACATCACAAGTGACTTGACCTCGCAAATCAGCTCTTAGAATTCCCACAACAAAAATATTAATACCTTTTTTATGGGGCATGTTAACTTAAAAGGATATTTGTAACACATATTTGGAGACATAAAAGATATCCAAAACTCACCGCACTATTAGGATGCATATTACCTATAAGAGCAACGCATATAATTTTCCTGGAAAAATAACAGAAATATATATACATATATAACCCATAGAATTTTCCCATAGAATTCCAAATATATATATGCCTCAGGAACAATGTTGAAAGATAAGAGACTCAATCAATATGGATTCTGACAGAAGTAAACAATAGTCACATAGAAAAATGTCAAACATAATCTCAAGGTACCAAAAGTATACTTGTCTGAATTAATGGCAAATTGGAGTTGATGTTAATCATCCAACAAGGCATATTTTTTTAAGCATGGGTAATTTCATACTTTTCCAAATTAAATGTTTGTTTATGATGATCATATATAGAAGTGTCTTTGTCAATTTGGAATTATGTGGGCATTCTCTCTTGTTTGAATTCAATTTATTTTCAATGTGGTTGTAACATTGTTGCCCGAATTTGCATGGGCATGATACATACAACTTTAATGACTATGTTTTCATATCAATAATATTGTAGCACATCACATGTGGATACAATGAATGATTAAGAATACCTTCCATAGGCACCAAGCATGTTTTTAAAATTCCTTTTGGAAAATCAATATTCATGCTATTTGAGTACCAAAGCTCACAAGACAAGAGAAACGGTTCCCATGTATAAACCTTTGGAGAAAATGTTTATGGATTATTTGAAAATGTTGAGCCTATACATCCCCTGGTGTTGTAACTGGGATCTAATGTCAATTTTGATATACCCAATGTGTTCATTTTCAAAACCACTAATTATAAGCACTTTCCTTCAAATAAGCTTCCATGACATGTGAACTTTTCCATTGATATCATGTGAAGGATACAAAGGATTCAAGCAAGAACATGAGATCTCTTTCACGGAATGATGAAAAGGGAACTAACTGAGGGATCACCAAATTCAAAACATGGATTGTACAACCTTCTTATAACTAATTTTATGTTCTATAAGAGGTAGATGAAGTGTTATCAGGTGTCATTGCAGGTTACAAATATGAAAGAGCTTCAAGATGTTGACCTTAAAAGTACTACAAAATTAGTAAAATTCATTACTACTAGAAAATAATGCAATTGTAGGCCATGGTCCCCATTTTGTGATGGAAGCAAGTCTGATTTGAGAAACTAAAAGCTATAGGAAGCATATTATATAGGCAGGCTAGCTCCATTGATGCAACCTAGCCATGATCATTTTCATTTGATTTCCCTCATGTGAATTATGTTTCTAAGTATTTTCAAGAGATATTTTGGACTCTATTGATGGGAATCTACAATCTACCACTAAATAAATAAATATATCACCATTCCAATTTTCATTGCTTTAAAACAGAGATTGCCCACAAAACCATGGAATCTGTGAAACCTAAACCTATTGTTTCTCACATTTGAAGCCTTATTTTAATCATACTTGGTCATTTTTCATCCCATTGTTCTTGAAACTTGAGTTAATATTCACATGTGTTAATTTCTCAAAGTTTTATTTTCCATGTATGGAAGGAATGACCATGAAGATATGTGGATGGACACTTGTGACTCCAACGGGCTATCTCATGCTCCAATAAATACCATCATTTACAATGAATCAACAACCATTCCATTCTTTATCTAAATGCAATAGGGACAAATAATTTACAAAATCCTTGATAGATAAGAGGAGAATTGCTTTAAAAAATTTCAGAAATGAACATTCATACAAGATCTAGAGATCATTGATATGATCTCATCAAAGGATATGTTAACCTCATCAATCTCATTGAACCCATGAATTCTTTTGAATGGGGAGATGATGTCAATGTGGTAAATTTAGACGAAGATTTTACCCATATTTTTTACTCTACATATGACAATCTAGAAGGGAGAGATGCCTATCTTTCTCACCCTGTTCATGTGGATTATGAAAATGAACTACTACCAAAAACTTTAAAAAGTCCTTATTATTGATTATAATACATCCATCTAGGTTCTACTATCTTTGTTTTTTGCACCACTAGAGTGGCATGTCACAGAAAGGAATTAGGTCGGGCATAAATTCTATGTGAGTTTGTTGGAATAAATATGGAACAAATGGATTAAAAGCCTCCTAAGAATGAACACAGAACCATTGAGATATACATGTTGGTATGCACATCATCGTCATAACTAGAACACCATAGAATAACATGGTGCATGGTAACTCATATACATATAACTACCAGAAAACAAGAAAAAAAAACATTCACAAGAAATGGCAGCAATGACATGTGTACATTAAAGAAAAGGAAAGTCTGATCACCAGAATTGACATGTATGTGTGCAATTCCAACACATTATATAATTTGAAAAGGATCTCTATATTATGAAGGAACCAAAATTTTACATCTTTTGGTGAGGATAACTGCGGACTACTAGGTTACAAGATCATTTTTTCTAATCAATGTTTGTACAAACAAAACATGAGATCTCACATGTACACATGCTACAGATGTTAAACCCTCATACAACACTAAATTGTAGCAGCTTACTAATTTCCATTACAACAATTATATTGGAATACATAGAAGGGATCACTTATTACAACAAATAACAAATATGTAGAATTCTTTGTACAACATTCAAGACATGAAACCACATCATAAAACAACATATTAACTCAATGAAATAGTAAGTTGAAGTTATTTGTTTGAAATTCAGTAGACCAAACAATCAACGGATACAAAGCAATTTCCACTGAACCATTGGTAGTTCATTGTCGACACCACCCCTTATCCATACTATGATACCACCAGGGAAAAGAAGTACTGTAGAGTACTCAAGCTAGTCTCTTTTACTAAACCAACATTTCACTATTGAGTTTTTGAATATAGAGTATCCCTTGGCACCTACAATACATGCCCCGCACAACACAAGGAGGTCTTCCTTCTTTGCTCAACAATCCCTCAGTAGTATCCTTCCTCCAGTATTATTTTATGTGTGCATGTAAAGTTCCAACTTTGATATCCCTCAACTTCAACATAAACTATCTTGGTTCTTGGATTTTCTGGGAGCTCTCATGGCTTCATTTCATGGTTGTTCTATCACATGTTATGGAAAGATTCTTTTTTTAGCAAGAACTCTCATTATTCCTCTTATTCCATCATCACAAAATTATCTCCCTTTTCCCCTTCGAATTTCCCTTCTTGTTGCATGAGTGAAATATGGAAAAAGAGTCTTAATTCAACTCTTCCTAGTGCCAATAATGTAGGGAAGACAACTTGCTAAACTTTAGGAAATGATGGCTAAGATTGAGGAATTTGTTTCCTCCAATCCTCTTAACCTATTTTAACTTTGAAACTCAAATTTTGAAATCAGTGAATGTTCAAGGTAACATAAGGTAGATGTTTTTAGGCATAAACCCCCCTTTAGGCACTTTTTCTCCACTTGCCCTAGTCATTTTTTATTAACTGCAGAAATAAAATACTTACAATATTCAAGAGGGTCAAACCAAGATATTACATCCCCTCCCCCTTGGAATAACACTATCATCAATGTTCTATTACTGCAACAATGTTTATGCCATCATTCTTCAGTTATAATTGCAATGGAATTATCGTTGTTTTCTTGGTACATAGCATTCCAACATTGCCTACAACATTCATCCAAATAAAGACATATCATAGCCATTTATATGCATGTAATATTTCATCAATATAATTTTCAATCTATGAATTTCATTTCACAACTGAAATATAATATTTTCAAAGAAAATAAGTTACTAAATGTTGTATCAGTGATCCTTTTCCTCATCATCAATGGTGACAACGGCATGAACCATCGAAATATTGATGCTTACCAAATATGTAGTAGAACTGGATAACATCATTGTCTCCTTAGATGCAAAGGTTAATTAAATCTCCATCAATGAGACATATCCCCGACACACAAAATGGCAAGTGCCTATTTATGATGGATCTCTCAATCCAGAAGTGATTGACAATTGGATACTCGACATGGACACATTATTTTATTATACCCTGATTCTTGACAATGAGAAGGTCATGTTTGCCAAATTGAAGCTCATGGGTCTTGCCTAACTTTTGGTTGCAAACTATGTGGTGAATCAAAATTCAGTTACCACTTGGATGAGGCTTGTGGAATAACTTGGTCTCACATTTCATCCATCCAACTACAAATAGGATATGAACATCAAGGGGCTTCACCTACGTCAAGGTTTCAACATTCATGTACAAGAGTACATCAACCAGTTCAATCAATTGTGAATCCTTCAACATTTATGATCCAGTTGAAAATATTGTTCTTAAATTTAGAAGTGGATTGCGGGGACATTTGTATCAACAACTACACCACACTTGATGTTGCATGCAATCTCACATATTTAGCTAAAGAAGAGATTTATTATACGCATAGAATTCAACAATGCTCATGCTCTTTCAACAAGCATAGAACAACATCAGTAAAGCCCAAACCTCATATCATGACAAGTAATCATTCTTCTTCTTATTCTTTTGATTCCAAGAAAAATGGAAAATTCTATTGATGTTGTAAGAAAAGGACATGACAAATATGAATGTGTTAAATTGAAGAAGAATTTTTTGCTTGTATCATCTTAGGAACAAGGAGCTAATGATGCTCCTATCGAAACCCATAGTGATGATAGGACTTATGAAGAGTTGAAAGGTTAAATCAATAAGATTATTGTTGATGTTTAGATTGTAGGATCCAAACAACAACCTCTGAGGATATAAATCCCCCTATGTTTTTATAGAGGTGGTACTCCTCTTTGGCTGAAATGTTGGAAGATTCTTTGTATGGTTTTACAATGAATGTAAAGGGTGAATGCTAAAGAGAAAACCCAGAAATATCTTCCAAGAAATCTTATATATACAAATGTAAAACCATTATATACAGTTATACAAATATATATCAGATCATTTAAAGAAAATCTATGATAAAGTGTGTCAACAAAGATTTGTATCTACAAGGTTTTGGAGTCTCCCTTCAACAAACATTCTTTCTTTCTTGTAAGATAAATTGAACTTGGAATATGCTATGACTTTTGCAAGATGAAGTAAAATAGGCAGGTCTTCAAATAACTTTAAATAATAATTTCATTACAAATCAAAATTGATTGTGATAGGCAATAAATTTGAAATCACATCCTTTCAACTCAAGTTTGAGAAATCAATAATGTAATACCCCGAAATAGTTCTTTTCAAGAGAAAATTATAAAAATATCTCAGTATGATAAGTACAATAATCTCGGGAACAAGAGAATTGAAACACTTTAACAAGGTCTCAATGAATATTACAGGAACTAAAATAAATTGCATTTTCTTTTTACAAGCATGGACTTTGCTCCTTTAGACCTGAAATGTTACAAGATGACTGGATATTTCAAGAGAAAGAACTGCTCATACCCAAATATTCATGTTTTCAATACATTCATGGAATATTTGATGGAAAGAAATAGAAAATAAGATGTAGAGAGACAAGTTTTAGCAATCCAGTCGACCGAATTTTTGAGAGATAGAACTTTGCTTCTTGCAGACTCTTCACCATTGTAGAAACTTATGATTGCCCTTTTAAAATCTTCTCTCAATGCTCTTGAACTAGTTAGGGTTTGTCTTTCTATAACTTTCCATGATTCCTTTTCGGAGGAAACCACTTTAAACTTTTACTTTATTGAATTCTCATTAATGACTTTATGTCAATGAAATTTGTGCCTCCAAGTAGAGCCCACTTATTCATTTAATCAAGTTTATTTAATAAACTTTATTTTCAAGTTGATTGCCTTTAACAAAAGTGGAATGTGTTTTAATTTTATAAGAAATATATTTTACCTTTCATCCATGGAAAACATTCTATATGCAATCTTCATCATCTCATATTTCCAACATGTCCTCTTGAGCGAATTTTGAGTTCTAAATCTCAAGTTATAAGCTCAGGAAGTTGAGGTTCCAAGCAAATTTATTAGTACACCGTGAAAACATATATGACTATTATTTCAATTTATGAGAGAGTTATTGCCAATTTCACATCTTGAAACCTATTCCATCATCTTCCTTGTCGAATTACCTTTCCAACGAGGTATAGTTTGTCCAAAATATCGAGTTATGACCTCCAGATCTCGAGTTATGACCTCTAGAAGTTCGTTGCTCAGAAGTCGTCCATCAATTTTGTGAGTCAATCCTAGCCCTTCATCAAAAATTTCCCTTTTAAAATAAATTCTGATCCCACATGTATTATGGTCATGAGTTTTTAAGTGTTTATAATGAAAATTTTATCATAGTCCTCATGTGGAATAAAAGAAACTATGGATACTTTGGTGTAGGTTTCATGACATGGAAATTTCATACATTAATAAATAAAAATTGATTCCCAATCAATGCCCAGTCATCACCCAATAAGTATCTAGTCAGTGCCCAGTTAGCAGCAAATCAATTCCCAGTCATAACCCACATGTCAAAGTGTAATTGGTGAAAAGTGTGCCATGTTTCATGATAATCATCTAGTTAGCGCCTAGTCAACAAAAAATTAGTGCCCGGTCATAGCCCACATGTCACGGTCTGATAGGATGTAACATGTCATAGTGTGATTAGTGAATAGGTTTCCATGTGTCATGATGTAGTTAGGGGAATAAAAACTTAGTGAAAATGGATAAGTGTAGGAGAATGGGGAGAAGGATGAGGAGAGGGGGTGAGGGAATGCGGTTTGGGGGTAAGGGAATGTGGAGTACGGGACTGCGGTGTGGGGTGAGAGCATGCATGGGTGAGGGGAGTTTGGGTTCGCAAGAGGTAAATGAGACTAAGGGAAATGGGGGAGAGAGTAAGGGAATGCAGTGCAGGGGTAAGGGAATGTGAGGTAAGAGAAAGAAAAAAGGGGATGTGATCCTACACTTGAAGAGAATATGAGACTAAGTATGACATGAAGGACCAAGAAAATGTATGGAATGAAGAACCAAGAAAATGAGACTAAGTCAAGACTTAGTCTCAAGTGCCAAGAATAGAACCAAGAAAAATAAGTGTGGTTCCAAAAGTAAGTGGCGTTCCAAGAAAATCAATGTGTGGTTCCAAGAATATAATCATGGTTTCGATAATATAATCATGGTTCCAATAATATAATCATGGTTTCGAGAATATAATCGTGGTTCCAAGAAGAACTTAGTTGTGTTGCACATGGAAAAATCATTTTTTGGGCGGTTAGACAAAAACCTGGATATCTTGAGCATACAGACTCTAATTTTTAATCCGTAAAAAGAATGACGAAGTTGAGACCGAGGGATACGCTATGAACTGATAATTGTTGAAATTTCATTTCTTCTATTATCAATTTTTTTTATTTTTCCAAGAGCGGGAAACCTAGGTGATCAATTTTTTTGATCAAAAATTACTTTGATTCACCATCATCCTATTCAAGGGGTGTGTGGTAGTTTGTTTGTCACTCGTGCCCACCCCACACATGATTTTTCAGTGGATTATATAATTAATAATGGCTTGCATAAAAAATTGATTGCAAAGGCCATTGTTGACAAGCTACACTTGTCAATGGACCCTCATCCTCATCTATATGAACTTGGATGAAAGGATAATAATTCATTTGCATAGATCACATACACATGCACTGTGCCATTTTCTTTTGGTCCTAAGTTTGTGGATAAGGTCATATGTGATATGACCGATATGGATTATTCTGGTTTGTTTCTTAGTAATCCATATCAATATGATAGGTAATCTTCCTATGATGCATATAACAATACATGTATGTTGCAGAAAGACACTAAAAATTACCTAATCAAAAGAAAATTAAAATCAACCAATTTGGTACTCACTTGCAAGTAGGCATGTAAAGTAGTTAATCAAGCAACAACACTAGAATTAATTTACTTAAGGCCTCAATCTCATGAAAGTCAAGAAAATATCACAATTTCTACACCACATGCAGATATTAACGAGCATTTGAAAACCTATTCAAATGTGTTTTAGGAACCTATAACAATTATTATTCATAGTGCATTCAATCATATAATTGATCTTCTTCCCAAGGTCTCTCTTCCCAACCCACCTTTGTATCACACTTCAACGATTCAGAGTGACGAAATTAAAAGGAAAATTTAGTATCTTTTGACTAAAGGTTTCGTTAAGCCTAGCATCTCCCCTTGTGCATCACCAATCTTGTTTGTACTTAAGAAAGATGGGACTTGTTGTCTCTGTATTGATTTCAAAGCATTAAATAAAAACACCATCAAAAATCGATATCCACTTGCTCACATTGAATTTATTGATCAGCTTCAAGGTTCACGATTCTTCACCAAAATTCATCTTAAAAGCAGATATCATCATGCCAGGGTTCAAGCAAAATATACTTGGAAAACAATTTTTAAAACCAAAATGGGTCTTTATGAATGGCTTG
Source organism: Picea engelmannii (assembly GCA_009831015.1). NCBI lineage: Eukaryota > Viridiplantae > Streptophyta > Pinopsida > Pinales > Pinaceae > Picea > Picea engelmannii. The sequence continues at coordinate 143,006 of ML788664.1, forward strand.
TGATACCTTTTAGATTCACCAATGTTGGGTATGTGTTATATTATTTGCATAATTAATGGTCCCCCTATTGGGGGTTTCATGGGCGGAGTCCCCAAAAATAAAATTGGGGGTTTATACACCAAATTTTTGGGCGATCTTTAACCTTTTGGCAGAGGCATTTTTTCGCCTTTAGCAGTTTAGTGGTGCATGGTATTTCAACCCATGGTTTTCCAATTATGGTTAAGGAATTAAGCTGGTAATCTAATTGGGGTCAATGTATTAAGGTTGTTTTGGATGCCAATGGATCATATATATTGTATTGTAAACAATGAAGTTGAATTATAAATAGAATTAGAGGTGTGGATCTAAGCCAGGTTGTTGGTTTTCCTGGTTGGGTTTCTAGGGTAAATCTATGTGTATATGTGTGATTGCAATTATTTTCTTTTCTATGTTAAGAATCTGTGTGTGCATTGCATTAATGTAAGAGGTTTAAAACTTACATTTAAGTTTCAATGATGTGGTCTCATCCTTGTTGTTTGAGGATATCAAGAAAAAAAAGATGGAAAGATAGAGCACAAATGCCTTATTTGTAAGAGGATTCTCCCAGAAAAGAAATAAAAATAAGTCCTCAAGTGGGAGATCTAAATCTAGAGGAAGGCATAAATCTCCAGGAAAATTTGTAAAGGTATGCTAGAGATGTGGAAAAGAAGGGCATTACAAGAAACAATGTAGAACCAAAAGTGTTGAGAGAGAGAAGGGAGCTAATGATGCCCCTCCTACAGAAGAAAAAACCTTCATAGATGAAGGAGAGGATGTGTACTTGGCTTCTTGAAGCACACATGCATATCATGAGGCATGGTCAACCAACTCGGGTGCATCCTTTCATATGACTCCTCACAGGAAGTGGTTTTGCGAGTATGAAAGGTATGATGGGAGTGTTTTTTTTCTAGGAGATGAATCGTCATCCAAAATCATATGACAAGGAAAATTCAAGTTGAATCTCATGGATGGTAGGATTAGAACACTCCTTGGTGTTCGACCTATCCCAGGAATGGCCATGAATTTGATTTTTGTAAGAAATATGGACAATGCAAGTCTAAAAACGGTATTTGAAAAGGAAACCCACTAGATAGTTCAAGGAGCAATGGTGTTGTTGAGGGGAGTTCAGATTGGAGCTCTATATAAGTTCTTAGGAAGAACTTGGATTGGTGCACAGTGATGTGTTTGGACTTGTGACAATTCCATCACTAGATAAATCTATGTACTATGTCTCATTTATAGATTACTTCTCTAGGAATACATGGATTTATTTCCTTAGGAAGAAATATGAAGTCTTTGACAAATTTAAAAATTTTAAGGCTCTTGTGGAAAATCAAATAGAGGAGAAAACTAAGGTGTTGAGGATGGATAATGGTAGAGAATTTGCAGGAATGAATTCAAATAATTATGTAAGAAATATGGTATAGCAAGGGAGAATAATATTCCATACACACCTCAGCAGAATAGAGTTACAGAAAGGATGAGCATGACGCTAACAGAAAGAGGAAGGAGCATTCTTAGTGGTGTTGGGTTGTGACAAGAATTGGGCAGAGGCAATGAACAATGCATGTTACCTGGTAAATCAACCACCCTCATCAACGTTGGATGACATGACTCCATGCAAGGTATGGATTGGTAAGAAACCCTATTTGATACATCTCGGGTTTTTTGGTTGTGATGCTTATGTACACATTCTAAAGGAAAATAGGAGTAAGTTGGATAAAAAGGCTGAAAATTTTATTTGTATTGGATATAAAGATGGTATAAAAGGTTATAAGCTTTGAACCCATAAACTAAGAAGGTAGTGTATAGTCGAGATGTGGTATTTAGATAAATCAAATAGGTTATCAAATAGGAAGTCCTACCAAGGGAGGAAGAACCATAGAAAATAGAGTTTGAAAAAAAATCCCATTGAAAAAAATGGGTGTTTAAGAAGAATTTGAATGTAGAATGCCTAATGGAGAAATACAAAACTTGGTTAGTGGAAAAAGGTTATTCCCAGGTAGAGGGAATTGAGTTTGGTGAAAAAATTTCTCATGTTGCCAAGTTAAATTCTACTAGATTTCTTTTATATATTATTGTTACTTTTTATTTTGAAGTAGAACAAATTGATGTGAAGATAAAATTCTTACATGGGGATATGGAATAAGAAATATACATGAAGCATCCAGAAAGCTTTGCAGTGAAGGGAAAGAAAGACATGGTATGAAAGCTGAAAAAAGTCTCTATATGGGTTAAAGAAATCACCAAGGATGTGGTATCAAAAATTTGATACTTATATATTGGGACTTAGATTCACAAGAAATACAGTCGGTCATTGCATGTATTTCAAATTAGTAGGATATCATCTTGTTTATTTGGTCTTGTATGTGCATGATATGTATTTGATAGGAAACAAAAAGGGAATTATTCATGATGTGAAAAATCAGTTGTCCTTTAAATTTGACATGAAAGATCTTGGTGTTGTAAATTTTATTTTGGGCATGAAAGTTAAAACAAATCAAGTAAATAGGAAACTCTGGTTGAACTAGAGAAAATATTTTGAGTCAATATTGTGGAGGTTTAATATGTAGGAATGTAAACCTATCAAGGCCCCTATTCATTCAGGTGTAAGTCCCATGTTCTATATGCTGGTGTGGTTGGATTTTTTATGTATGCAATGGTCTGTACTAGACCAGACATTGCACATGCAGTGGGAGTTTTGAGTAGGTATATGTCAAAACTAGGGAAGGAGCATTGGGCAGTAATAAACAAGATTTCCAGGTATTTGTGTGGCACTACTACTTATGGATTGTGTTACCAAGGAAGACAAATATTGGACAAAGTTTTGGACATACATGGATGTGTTGATGCAGCCTAGGCTATAGAAATGGATCATAAAAGATCTACATGTGGGTATGTGTTTAAATTATTTGGAGGAGAAATCAGTTGGATGAGCAAAAGATAGTCTATAGTGACACTCTCAACTATAGAATATGAATGCATGGTAGCCACTCATGTAATCAAAGAAGTAGTATGGTTAGAGACATGTGCTCAGGTATTGGGTTGGTACAACAAGTTGTAAGGATAGATCATTATAGTCAGAGTGGAATCTTCTACACAAGGAACCCATCGTATCATTCTAAGACAAAACATATCGATGTTCAAAATCATTTTTCCAGAGACCTGGTTGAAGAGAAGAAGGTGTTGCTAGTGAAGGTGGACACTTTGGAGAATGTTGCAGATTCATTAACAAATTATGTGAGCATTGAGAAGTTCTCTTGGTGCAGAGAATCAATGAGCATTTATTCCCTCGATTGTTGATCATGAAAGCCTATGACCATTGTATGCAAATAAAACAAAAAGTGGGAGAATGTTGAGTATGTGTTATATTATTTGCATGATTGTGGGTCCCCTATCAAGGGTTTCGGGGGGCATATCCCCCCAAGAAATTATTGGGGGTTTATTCACCAAATTTTTGGGCAGTCTTTCTCCTTTTGGCAGGGGTAGTTTTTTTCCTTTGGAAGTTTAGTAGCGCATGGTATTTCAAACCATGGTTTTCTAATCCTGGTTAAGGAATTAAGGTTGTAATATAATCTAGGTCAATGGATTAAGGGTTTTTTGGATGTCTCGGAATCCTATATTGTACTGTAAACAATGAAATTGAAATATGAATAGAATTAGAGGTGCGACTCTAAAACAGGATGTTGGTTTTACCAATTGGGTTTCCAGGGTAAATATTTGTGTATATGTGTGATTGAAATTGTTTTGTTTTTTGTGTTAAGAATATGTGTGTTCATTGCATTAATGTAAAAGGTTTAAAACTTACAACCAATTCCCTAACTAAATTTATGAAAATAATGAATGATGTTTTCAAAGATTGTATTGATAAATTTGTTATCATCTATTTAGATTATATTCTTATTTTTTCTCACACTTGCAAGACACATCTCCAACACTTGGAATAGGTTCTTTATCCACTTCAACAAAATCAACTTTATGTTGATATCTCCAAGTGTTGTTTTGCTCAAACTATAATCTCTTATCATGGTTTTATCATCTATGCACATGGAATTAAGGTGGATCCTATAAAGGTTGAATTTCTCTACAATTGGCCTTTTCCTTCCATTCTAACAGAGTTAAGGAGTTTTCTTGGTCTTGCCAACTTCTATCGTAAATTTATCTTTGGTTTTTCATAAATTCCCTTTCCTTTACATCAATTGACAAAGCACAATGTTTTTTTTAAGTGGACACAATATCATTCAAATGCTTTCAATCTCTTGAAAGAAAAGTTGTGTCCTTCACCTATATTTGTTTTGGTTGATATCTCATAGTGTTTTGAAATTGAGAACGATTCTTCACAATTTGCACTTGGAGCATATTTGATGCAAAATGGTCATCTAGTGGCTTATCATTCAAAGAAATTTTCATAATCCAAAAGAAACTACTCCACTTATGATAAAAGATTGTATGCATTAATTCAAGCTATCAAATATTTGAGACATTATTTGATGGGAAAAGAATATGTTGTGCATACTAATCATTTACCTTTAAAGTTTCTTCAATCCCAAAAAAAAATTGAAGAAGCTCGACATATGAAATGGGCATCATGTTTGCAACAATTTCATTTGGTTATCAAGTACAAATAGGGCAACACAAATATAGTAGTTGATTGTTTAAATCAACCATATTCATTTCATTCCTTAATGGTTCTCACCACTTCACATCTTGGGTTTCAGACTCAGACTACACAATATCCAAATGATCTAGATTTTGGGCACATCTATAAGAGTCTCCAACATCCAACCTCTTCAAACTTAGTTCATTTCCAATATTTTCATATCAAGGAAGGATTATTGTACAAGTTTGAAAATTTATGTGTACCCCATGATCACCACTTGTCTCTACTCAAAAAGGCGCATTTTACTCTCTATAGTGGTCACTTTCGTAAGAAAAATACTTTTCATCATCTTCAACATTTTTTTGCTAGCCTCATATACAATGGAACGTTCTTAATTTCTTGAGGTATTGTGTAGTGTGTTACCACTTCAAACAAGCTAATAAGAAGCTTGGTTTGAGTTACCTTTACCTATTCCCTCCCATCCTTTGGAAATCATTTTATTGTATCTTGTTAATGGTATTCCCATGCCTATTCACCACTATTATTTCATTTTTTTATTGTTGATATATTTAGTAAGATGGCTAAGTTCGTTCCTTGTCACAAAACCAATTATGCTAGTGACTTAGACAAGCTATTATTCAACCTTTTTTGGTGATCCTTTGGTCTTCCCACCATTATTACAGTTGATCATGACTCATGTTTTGTGGGAAATTTTCGGCATTCCATTTGGAAAATATTAGGAATATCTATCAATTTTTCCACCACCTTTCATCTATAGACTAATGGCCAAACTGAAGTGATTAATCGTACCTTATTGAAAATTCTTCACCTTTATCATCACACTTCTCCCACCAAATGGGATTTGAGCCTTACCTATATTGAGCATCTTTATAACCAAGCAATTCACTCCTTCACTTGTCACTCTCCCTTTGAGGTCAATCTTAGTTTTTAGCCTTTGGCTCCCTATGAGTTTCCCTTATCTTTTCCTCTTCTAGCTACTTCACATATTCAAAAAGAGAAATATAAGGCACAAACTTTTGTTCATCACTTGCAACCTCTCCAAGCCAAATTTATTCATATTCTTGAGAAAAATAAAGAAAAACATAAACAACTTATGGACTAGCATCATGTTCCACACCATTTCCAAGTTGGTGAGAAAGTGTGGTTGCATTTGGACAAACATTGATTTCAAGACAAATCATACAGTAAGTTCAAACCCATTCAGTTTGGTCCCTACTCAATCATCTAGCAGGTGTCTAAAAATGATTTCCACCTTGATCTTCCAGTTCAATTTGGAATTCATGATGTTGTCAATGTTGATATTCTCAAGCCATATCATGAGTCAACATTGGAAACAGAGATCATGACCAGTCATCCTATAGATATGTTCTTGATTTTCAGCCCCTGGTTGATGTAGATCTGGTTTTCAACCAGAAGACTCACCAAAAAATCAGGGATCCACTATTGCCTACCTTGTTACTAAACAAGGTAAAATTCCACATTAGGCTTGTTGGATTTCTCAACACCAGATGCAACAAATTTTTCTCTATCCTAAAAGCATTGGAGGCCAATGCTTCTATTATTAGGAGGAATGATAAGAATTAACATATGTATTTAGCATCTCAAATTATTATTTGTAGTAGGATATTATTATTACAGTTTGGTGTGTTGAATCCTTTTGGTTTCCTATTCTCGTGGAGTACTTGAGATCATTTATCCAACTATATCTATTATTGTGCTTAGTTTCTAGTTCTAATGGTCTAGTTGATCATTTCTCTCCTAAGTTGTTGAGTTAATTTTCTTTATGTAAGGTTATATAATATTTTGTTTGGCTTAATAAAATTCAGTTAGATATTTTTAATTTCACACTCTTGTGTTGAACTCTACTCATGGAAAATGTTCAAATGATCTCAATTTGTCATCTAGCACAAATAGTATAGGTAATACATGATATTATCACCTCATTGTGTGGGAAAATAGAGTTGCTTCATATCATATCGCTTATAATGATCCTTGAGCCATCATATTGTAGTTGAATTGAGTCAGTTGAATTAAGGATGACTCATCTTTGTAATCATGTTTCCCACCAAAATTTCTTACCCTCGTGATCACCAGTTGATTGCAGCTCATCATGGAAAGATTTGGCTTGATCCTAAAATAACATTGTTTAAAAGGTAACTACCCTTTTACCCTCAAATTTTGTATTTCACTTCCTATTCATTCATTTTCAAGTTGTTTCCCTCTACAACGTCATTCCCCTCCATTAATCCATGATCTCCCTCTCATCTCTACCTTTATTTAAATATATTAATCACATAATCCCTCTATTCATTTTCAAGGATATATCCCTTTCCACCTTGATGGATAGTAAGGTTTCCATTTCAATTCATGAGCACCCTAAACTTTGGGAAGATCGTAAAGATAAAGGCCCCCTAAATATAGGAAATACTAAAGATGAGAGATCCCTCGAATTCCCCCATATTTGGCAGGTCCATTAACACTTGTAGGACAATGGGCCTACTTGGGAAGCACAAATATCCTATTAAGATAGACAATTATTCCTCTATTAATGAAAATATGGAGGAGGGGCATACCTACCTTTTTAAAAGACTACAACAAGTGGAAGTTATCATCCTTTTCCCATTCTCACTCATATGTTTCCATATTAGAGGCTATTCGACTAGATGAAGAAGCTTGGAAGGTAGTTAAATGTAGGCAATGTGAATACCCCCCACCCAGGACTTACCTATTGAAGTGACAAAGAACACATGAAACAAACACACTCTTTTACAAACTACCTTGGACATGATGTGGTACATGCACTCCTTTGTAGCCTCTAGTATTGATGCCTAATAGAATTTCAGAGAATATATTGCTAACCTCCTATCCTATTTGGAGAGAAATATCACTCCTCTATCCAAGGAGATTCTCAGAAAAAAAAAATAGGTCTCTCACATATTAAAGGATTATTGCTCAAGTTATTGCATGACAAGGATGGCCCTGAACATGCTACTAGATCTAAAATTTATGGTTAAGTTGATATCCTTCTTGATTGCTTCTCAGTTTGGCATATCTATCTACTGATTAGGACCAATTTATGTGTATAATCACTATGAATTTGAGCCTATTGATTAGACATACTCTTTTATAGCAATAATGGAGAACTGTTGATTTTTCCTTTCTTCCTAAGAAAATAACCTAATTCTAAATTCATTGAATTATTTATGCCTTTTCACGCCTGCTTCTGGGTTTGCCTTGGGTATTGTTAGCGACCTAACCTCCCTAACCCCTCACGTAGGTAGAATAATATAATTCCAGGTAATAAAGGACAATATTAATAAGGCCTAGCAATAAGGAAGAATAAGTCAAATGTAAGAAGACCTAATAGAAGCTTTCGCTTCTAGAAGGATCTTCCTCTAGATTGTTCTTTTGGATAGATAGATTTAGTATAAGTAGGAGTAGAGGGTATGAGAAATCTTGTATTGGAGATTATTGTAATAGAGCTATGCTCTGTTGGAGGTTTCCCCCTCAAAGAGGCAAGTGAACATTGCTATCATTAATCAAGGTTCTCTTTTTGGTGTTATTTTGGTATTAATATGGTATTGTTTTGGTTATATCATTGTTGCTCTGCTATCTATATGCTAAAATATTTATGTTGTGCATACAATTTTATATCTAGAATACTACAAGTGGTATCAGAGCACCTTCCTCGGCAGAAAATTGTGGGTTAAATTTTTTTCATGGAAGAGACGTATTCCGACGTCTTAAAGCTACAGAGATCTGTCGTTCAGCACATAAATCCGCGATCAGGTAATCATACACTCAGGAACTACAAGTGGTTTTTAAGCGCACATATGTTGGCCACCCTTGTAACCCTTGTCGATACCCCTTCGATTGTTAGTGCATCAGGCAACACTTGTATACGGATCGGCCTAGATATCTTGAATCCCTCCATAGATAAACCGATTGGTCGCCTGACTGCTATAGTTCCATCGAGAAAAATACTTGGGAAGATTCTCTCTAGTACCAAAGTAGTCGGGTAGTACGGCTAAGGGCATGGTCTAGCCTCCTTAGTTGGTTCCCTGAGATATTGGGCCGAGTACTACTGTTGGACCCTGCATGTATATCAGAGAGCTATAGCACAGGGAAAACACTTATCTGTAGAAACCCTAAATATCCTACCCCTGGGGACAGGAAAAAAAAAAAAAACATAACAGACAAGATCTATTACTGTGCAATTGTGCCTTATGCATTCTAGTTGTGAAATTACTACACATTTATTCATGTTAAGCATTTGGGAATTTATGGCACACTCATTTGGGACCTATCCCACTGGGTTCCTCTCTTCGCCCTGATTCCATTTGTAAGTTTTAAACCTGTGAAGTAAAGCAATGCATATAGATTCTTAAGCAAAATAGAAATTAATCAATGGCTCATACACATAGTACATAGAGATTTATACCAGAAACCCTCAACCCGGGAAAACCTTTCTTATTTTCATTATATCGAAATTCAACATTCACCATAAAATATATACAATTTTTATAGGTATTCCGTAGATACCAAAACCCTAATCCCTTAATCTGGGATTAATTTAGAAAACCGCTAAAAATAGCAAAAAAACCACCCAAAAAAAAAAATTGGGGTGTTGCCCCGAACGTTGCACGTAACCAGGGGGGGGGCATACCTGCCCCCCCTTGGGACCCCCCTAGGAAGCGTTCGGAGCACACGACACACAGGGAACTACTAGAGGGATCTTCAGATGCAGTTGTCGAACCTGACACACCCACACACACACACACATGAAAAGAATATAACATATACCCAACATTCTCCCACTTGATGTTTTCTTTTCATCTAGGGGTCCACAGGGTTATATAGTCAACAATCCAGGGAAATAATGCCCATTTTTACTCTACACCAGGAGAAATTTTCTATGCTCACAGACTTTGTCAATAAATCTACAACATTCTTCAAAGTGTCAACCTTTTCCAGCAACACCTTCTTTTCCTCAACCATCTCTCTCACAAAGTGATATTTAACATCAATATGCTTTGTCTTCGAATGATAAGCAGGGTTCTTTGCCAGGAATATTTCACTTTGACTGTCACAATATAATCTCATGTCTTGTTGTACCAACCCAATACCTGAACACAATCTCTGTAACCATACTGCTTCCTTGCTTTCATGAGTGGTGGTCATGTATTCATCTTCTGTAGTTGAGAGTGCCACTACATCCTGTCTTTTGCTCATTCAATTGATTGCTCCTCCAAATAGGTTAAACACATACCCACTTGTATATCTTCTATGATCCATATCTTCAGCCCAGTCAGCATCAACAAAGCCATGTGTGTCCACCACTTTGTCCAATCCTAGTCTTCCTTGGTAGCACAATCCACAATTGATAGTGCCACGCAAACACCTGAAGACCCTCTTTACTGTTGTCCAATGCTCCTTCTCTAGTTTTGACATATACTTGCTCAAAACTCCCACTTCATGTGTAATGTCCGGTCTAGTACAGACCATTGCATACATCAAACTGCCAAATGCACTGGCATATGGAACATGGGACATGTCCTCTTCTTCTTCCTGTGTCTTGGGACACTGATCTACAGATAAATTTACACCTATAGGAATAGGAACCTTGATTGTTTTACTTCCATGCATATTAAACCTCTGCAATATCGTCTCAACATATTTTCTCTAATTCAACCAGAGTTTCATGTTTGCACGATGTCTTTTAATTTCCATTCCCATAATGAAGTTAGGAGCACCGATATCCTTCATGTCAAATTTGGAGGATAGCTGCGATTTCACATCCTTCATAACATCCATGTTATTTCCTACCAACAACATGTCATCAACATACAACACTACATAAATGAAGTGATTACCAACCTGCTTGGAATATACACAGTGATCAACCCTGCTTCTCACAAATCCCAATCCAAGGATGTATGTGTCAAAATTTTGGTACCACATCCTAGGTGATTGCTTCAGACCATATAGTGACTTCTTTAGCTTACATACCAACTCTTTCTTTCCCTTTACTACAAAGCCTTCTGGTTGCTTCATGTAGATTTCTTCTTCCAGATCCCCATGTAGGAATCTTGTCTTCACATCCGTCTGTTCCACTTCAAGATCAAAAGAAGCAGCAATAGATAAAATAAATCTAATAGAAGTTAACTTAGCAACATGAGAAAAAATCTCACCAAAGCCAATTCCCTCTACCTGGGAATAAGCTTTTGCTACTAGTCGAGCTTTGTATTTCTCCACTTTTCCTTCTGCATTAAACTTCTTCTTAAACAATCATTTGCTACCAACATATTTTCTTCCAGCTGGCAACTCAACTATATCCCATGCCTCATTCTTATCCGATGCATCCATTTCTTAAACCATGGCCTTCTTCTAGAGTTTACTATCCTCTGAGTTCACTGCTTCCCTGACAGTTCTGGGATCATCATCAGTAATAGATAAAGAAAAATTGGAATGGAAATCAAGTGGACTATACCTTTCTGGTTGCCTTCTTTCTCTCACTGATCTCCTCAATACTAGGGTATGAGGTTCTTCTTCTTCTTCTGCTTCATCTTCTTTAGATGATTCATATTTTGCATCATCCAACTTTAGCTCTATTTTCTCAGGTTCCTCTTGCCTTACTAGGAATTCATGTTTGGACACATATTTTACCTCTCTAAAAACAACATCCCAACTGTAAACAGTCTTCTTAGTTTCTGGGTTCCAAATCTTATAACCTTTCACACCATCTTTATAACCAATAAAGATACACTTTTCATCTTTTTTATCCAACTTACTCCTATTTTCCTTTGGAACATGTGTTGATACTAAGAGGGGGGTGAATAAATATCAAGTATAATTTAAAACCATTTTCAACTTATACGTAAACCATTCAATTATATCCAATGAGCAATGAACAATAGTATAAGATTTACACCAATACACCACAATACATAGTGCACACTATATGAGAAATAATCAATAGTTATTGTTCAAGGGAAGTAGTGACTTCCAAAGGTAGCTACAGCTTCCAAATGTAAAGGGAGGGATAAACCTCCAAGAGAAAGATACAATCCTCCAATATCAAGAGAGGTTTGACCTCTCCATCCTTTCCCCTTCCTTCCACCCAAGAATATATGAGAGATAATAAAACTTTACATTAAATCATCACCATCAACCAACCATCACATAGAACCTCATAATGCTTCCCGAGACTTCTTCAATTTCTGCAATTCTTCAATTCATGGAATACTCTAATCTTGTAAATAATATTACTCAATGTATTCTCTGAAACTTCTCCAATTTTCACTCCTTGAATCCTCCCCAAAAAGAAGTTATAGAAAGAATGGTAGATTTTATTCAATTCAGGTTTATTCAGGAGAGAGAACTTGTACAGAATGCCCCACGCTCAATATTTAACATCATATTATGAACCTCACACACAAGAAAATAAATTATGTACTCTTTCCAATTAAATTTGTCCCACTTCATTTGGATTCTCTATGAAGACGTTATGACTGTTTTACCCGCAACACTTGTTTATTGACTAGCTTCAGGACTGGTCAAAAACCCTATCTTCCACAGAGTGTATCTCCATAATTATAGCGAATAAAGAGCTTAAAATTTTACCACATGTACCTTGATATGTCTTCTCAAGACAATAGCAATTTAACCATCAGAATAGTTCTAGAAAAAAAGTTATAGGGAAAATGGTAAGATGGCCTGTAAATAACATACCTTAGAACACATCACCAAAAGACTTCATCCTCCCTTGAAATCCGACCTTATTTACTTCTGATTTCCTCTGAAATTTGACTTGTGTATCAAATGAATGTATAATGATATTTATTTATACCATTTATGTCACTTCCTTTTAACATTAGGGTCGACCTGGCACTTTCTTATCTTGTAATTCTTTTCTTTAATTATCTTCAGGGCCTACATGTACTTCCTTATTCAATTCACTTTGTCATCTTCAAAAATTCATTTCTCCTCAACCATGAGGATCCACGTGCTATTCCACATACCACTGGAAACAACATGATATATACTATCTATCCATGGGTATTGTATTTGTATGTGCATTGTCCTTCATGTCCAAATACCTTCATCAATCTTGTGGTCCAAAACCAATGACTAGGGTTGGCATCAATGAAAACAACCAATATTCCAACAACATGTACATAAGCATCACAACCAAAAACTCTAAGATGTTGAAGAGAGGGTTTCTTTTCAGTCCATACCTTGTGTGGAGTTTTGTCATCCAATGTTGATGAAGGCGATTAATTGACTAGGTAACATGTTGTACCCACTGCCTCTGCCCAGAATTCTTGTCCTAACTCGGCACTGTTGAGCATGCTCCTTGATTTTTCCATCAGTGTCTTGTTCATCCTTTCTGCAACTCCATTCTACTGAGGAGTGTATGGAGTAGTCTTCTTCCTTTCTATACCGCACTTCTTACAGAATTCTTCGAATTCATTTCCACAGAATTCTCCACCATTATCTGTTCTCAATACCTTTATTTTCTTCTCTGTCTGATTTTCTACCAGAGCCTTAAACTCTTTAAATTTATCAAATACCTCATATTTATTTCTAAGAAAATAAATCCATGTGTACCTTGAGAAATCATCTATGAGCGAAACATAATACACAGACTTACCTAGTGATGGAACAGGCACAGGTCCAAACACATCACTGTGTATCAATTCTAAGATCCCCTTTGCTCTTGTAGCACTAGATGGGAATCTTACTCGATTATGTTTACCATATATGCAATGTTCACAAAAATCAAAATCCATAGTGAAATTAGACATACCTTCAACCATGCCCTTACCGTGTAGTGTTCGAAGACCCTTTTCTCCAATATGACCTAGTCTTTGATGCCACAGCATGGTCTTCTTTTCAGGGACGGTATTGGTCTTGTCTTCTTTATTTTTCTGCTCAAGGACAACAAAACTGTTACACCCATTAGTATAAGTGCTTCCCAACAACTTGTATAGAGTTCCACTTCGAACTCCCCTCATCAACACCATCGCTCCTCGTACCATCTTGCAAGTGCCATTTCCAAATACAGTATCCACTCCTGCATCATCCAACTTGCTTACAGATATTTGGCTCTTGGATAGTTTTGGAATGTGCAGAACCCCATGGAGAGTTCTAATCCTTCCATATTTTAGTAGCAACTTAACCCTTCCATGTCCCAAGATGTTGGTTGTCGAGTCATCTCCTAGGAATACGTCACCATCAACGTATTTTTCTTATTCATAGAACCACTCTCGGTGAGGAGTCATATGGTATGATGCACCTAAGTCGATCAACCATACATCATGGTATGCATGTGTACCTGTAGATGCCAGGTAAACATCACCTCCTTCTTCAGTGGAGTTTTTTTTCTCTGGGGAAGAGGTACTATCATATCCCTTTGGTTTATCAACCTTCTTAGACTTGCAATCTTTCTTATAATGCCATGTTTTACCACACTTCCATCATTTCCTCAAAGATTTTCCTGGAGACTTAGATCTACCTGTAGATTTAAGTCTTCCCCTCGAAGACTTACCAGGATTCATGTCTTGGGTATGCCCTCTTACAAATAAAGCATCTGTGTTATGACCATCCATGATTTTCCGCCTCATCTCTTTAGATAACAAGGATGCAACTACATCCTCATACTTCAATGTAGATTGACTGGTACTACCAATTAGTACGACCAGATTATCCTAAGATTCTGGAAAATAACATAGCAAAGTAATACACTTATCTTCTTCTGCAATCGTAATATTAACAGAGACAAGTTGACTTACCAGAGTATTAAAGGCATTTAGATGTTCTGTCACAGAATCTCCATCTTCCATCCTAATATGATACAACTTATTTTGAAGAAACAACTTGTTTACCAAGGACTTTGATTGATACAAATTCTCTAACTTATCCCATAGTTCCTTGGTTGTAAATTCTCTCAAGACATTCAACAACACTGAACCTGCCAGGCAGATTCGAATAGTACTCATTGCTCTTAAGTCCAACTTCTCCTAATCTTCCTTTGACATACCAGTAGGTGGTGTACTAGTAGTTTGTGTACTAGTAGGTTGTGTACCGGTCGACTGTGTGCCAGTACGTTGTGTACCAGTAGGTTGTGTACCAGGATCCACAACAATCCATTGTTCTTTGTCTAAAAGAAGGTCCTCCATTTTGAGCTTCCATAGCTCAAAGTTTTTACCGTTGAACTTCTCTATCTCTATTCTAGAAGATCTCGCCATTCCTCTTTCTACACTCGAATCTCCACTACAAAAGCTCCCACTAAACACAGGTTTATCACAGACCCAAGATAAACTTGATCTATCAAGACTGAGCCAAACCCTCAGCAACAAAGGCATCCCTCTGAAGCCAAAAACAAGCTCGGATACCACATGTAAGTTTTAAACCTGTGAAGTAAAACAATTAATATAGATTCTTAAGCGAAACATAAATTAATCAATGGCTCATACACATAGTACACAGAGATTTATACCGAAAACTCTCAACCAGGGAAAACCTTTCTTATTTTCATTATATCGAATTTCACCATTCACCATACAATATATACATTTGTTTTAGGTATTATGTAGATACCAAAACCCTAATCCCTTAATCCGGGATTAATTTAGAAAATTGCTAAAAATAGCAAAAAACCTCCCTAAACAAAAAATTGGGGGGGAGGCATACATGGCCCCCCCTAGGAAGCGCCCAATGCACATGACACAAATATCACTACTAGAGGGATAGTCAGACATAGTTTTCAAACCTGACGCGCCCACACACACACATGCAAAGAGTATAACATATACCCAACACCATTGATACCTATCATTTTTAACACAATTGTTTTTTGTGAACCCGACCCTTCCTTGGCACCCTTGTTTGGCCCCTATCCCATTGGATCCCCTTTCTCTCCCTAATCACAGTGGCACCTATCATTTGACACCCTTATTCTCAGTGGTCCCACCCACTTCTCCCAACCCCTTTTGTTTCCCTTATACCATTTTCCTTCCCATTTTGCCAAATGGCTACCACCTGATCCCAAGAACTCAATACCTTAATTGTTGACACCCACCAGAACAAGGAAGACATCAAGAATATCAATGAAAACCTTAGCTCAATCAATTCGGCTATTCAAATCCTCTAGGAACAATGTTCCTACATCAAAGACCTCAAAGCCACTTTTGAACACTTCATGGGTTGTTCCCAAAACCCTTCCTCTTCTGAACAACCATCTTATCGGGATGACCATGAATCTTCCCATTACCAAGGTCCTCATACTGCCCACTTTCTCAATACCTCTACCCTCCCAAAATTGAGGTGAACAAATTTGATGGATCAGATACCTCAGGTTGGGTCACCCAAATGGAACATTATTTCTCTTTGCATGGCATTACTGATGATTTAGCCAAGATTCATTATGGTGTCCTACATCTGGATCCGGAACAATGGCAATGGTGGCAATGGAAAAAAAAGGCACACCAATGGTATGTTTCTTGGAAACAATTTTTGGATGAACTTTATGACCACTTTGAAACTGACACCCACCATTTAGGTCATTTGACCAAGTTAAAGCAGTGTGGGACAGTGGAAGAATTTATTGTCGCATTTGAGCACTTGGATTTTAGAACGGAGTGAATTTCAGATTCATTTTTTAGGGAATGCTTTATCAGTGGCCTCAAAGATGAAATCCATGCCCATGTTCTCATGGCACACCCCCAAACTTGGTTGGAAGCTACTCAACGAGCTAAGGAAGCACAACAGATTGTATCCTCCTAGACCTGCAAACCCTCCTTTCCTCCTCGCCCTGAATCCACCAATTATGCCCCTCCTGCAACTCCCCTCAAGATCCATAAATTAACCAAGGTTGAAATGGTTGAACATCAAATCAAGGGTATTTGTTATAATTGTGATGACAAATATTTTCCCGAGCACAAGTGTAAGGAACAAAATATTTTTATGGATGTAACTGAGGATCTTTCTAAAGAAGATGTTGTTGTTCTGCTTGTGGAGGAACTACCATCGCCACCTGATCTAACCCCACCCTCTTATCCACTAGACGTTGACCTGGTGATTTCACTTATGCCCTCACTGGCTTCTTTGTTCCCCAGACTCTCAAATTAATTGGTTATATCAAAAATCGGAAATTCATCATCCTTGTGGACAGTGGTAGCACCCATAATTTTATCCATCACTGCATTTCCCAAGAAGTCAATGGCTACATCTGTGTCGTCAATAATTTTCAAATCACGATTACCAATGATGGTTCCATGAAATGTGGGGTACGATGTGAAAATGTGCAACTCCAAATTGGTCAGTATCACCTAAAATCCCATATGTTTACTATAGACATTGGTGGTTGTGAAATTATCCTTGGTGTCGAATGGTTACACACTCTAGGCCCCATTCTCATGGATTTTAAATACTTAACCATGCAAATCCAATAGGAGGGACAACAATATAAGTTCCAAGGCATCACAGTAGGCTCCCCTAAGATCATCATTTCCCTTCGCATGGAAAATATCCTAAAACACGGTCATTCATGCATTATAGCCCAACTCCACTCCATTCATGTTGTTGATACACCTTTTGTGCATCCCGACCTCCAATCTACCCTCTCCCGCCACCAAGTTGTTTTTACCACTCCCAAAGAACTTCCCCTTTCCCGTGGAGTCCATGGTCATTCCATCCCTCTCATCCCAGGCAGTCTTCCTCCCAATGGTCAACCTTATCGTCATCCCTTTTCCTAGAAGAATGAAATTTAGAAAATTGTTCATGAATTGTGAGAAGCAGGTGTTATCTGTCCCAGTACTAGCCCCTATTCTTCCCTTGTGGTCATGGTACTCAATAAATAAGGTAATTGGCGCATGTATTTTGATTTCCGTGCCCTCAACAAACTCACAATCGAAGACAAATTCCACATTCCTATCATTGATGACCTCTTGGATGAATTGAGTTGTGCTCAGTACTTCACCAAATTGGATCTATGTTTTGGCTACCACCAGATACGTATGAAATAAGGAGACATTCCCAAGACTATATTTCGCACTCATGAGGGTCATTATGAATTCTTGGTAATTCCCTTTGGATTGTGTAATGCTCCTTCCACTTTCCAAAGTCTTATGAATCATGTCTTATGTCCTTTTCTCTGTCATTTTGTCTTAGTTTTATTTAATGATATTCTCATGTATAGTAAAACTTGGCCATCCCATCTCTCCCATGTGAATCAAGTTCTCCATCTACTCTCTAAGCACCAACTTTTCCTCAAACAATCTAAATGTTCCTTCCGTGCCTCAGAATTGGAATACATGAGTCATATTGTCGAGAAGGATGGTGTCTGAGTGGATCCTAAGAAAATAGAATCTATGCAGGATTGGCCTCCCCCTAAAACTCTTAAGAGCTTATGTGGTTTTCTAGGTTTAACAGGTTATTATAGGAAGTTTGTTCGGAATTATGGAAAAATTCTAGCTCCTCTCACTTCTTTCCTTAAAAATAATGCCTTCACTTGGACTTAAACTATGGATCATGCCTTCCAAGCCTTGAAAGATGTTATGTGCTCGACCCTTGTCCTAGCACTTCCAAACTTCACAAAGACATTTGTATTGGAATGTGATGCTTCTAAGAAAGGAATTGGAGTCGTCCTCATGCAAGATGGCATGCCTTTGGCCTTCACTAGCAAACAACTTTTAGAGCGACATTTTGGCCAATCCATTTATGAAAAGGAAATGTTATCTATTATGTATGTTGTGGATCTTTGGCATCCTTATTTATTGGGTCAACGATTCCAAATCAAAACTGATCATCAGAGTCTCAAGTATTTCCTAAAACAGATAATTTCATCCTCGGTGCAGCAAAAATGGGTGACCAAGCTATTTGGTTATGATTATGAGATCATTTGCAAGAAGGGAAAGTAAAATGTAGTGGTCGATGCACTTTTCCATAAATATGAAGAAGATGGGTCCCTTTTCTCCCTCTCCTTCATTGTACCAAATTGGCTCCAATTTGTTCGTCAAGAATGACTACAAGACCTGAAAATTTCTAGCCTGCTACAATTGTAACGCAATTCTTTAGTTTCTCCAGCATACTCTTGGCACAATGAAGAGCTTCGCTACAAAGGTCGTTTGTATTTATGAAAGCAATCACAACTTAAATCCGCAGTGGTTTCTGAACTTCATGCCTCACCCACATCTGGGCATTCAAGGTTTACCAAAATCTATGAACGGGTCAAATGTTATTTTGTCTGGGATGGTATGAAACAAGACGTCTGCACCTTTGTGGTTGAATGTGAGTTATATCAATGCAACAAGGGAGAAACTTTCAAATCCCTGGGCATACTCCAACCGCATATGATTCCCCCTGCTATTTGGCGAGATATTTATATTGATTTCATTATAGGCTTACCCAAATCGGGCAATAAGTCAGTCATCATGGTGGTCATAGATCGTCTCTCCAAATATGATCATTTTTTTTCTCTTCTACACCCATTCACAACCGCCAAAGTGGATCAAATATTCATGCATAATATCTTCAAGATTCATGGCATGCCTAATTCTATTGTCTCTGACGAAGACCCCACTTTCACTAGCAATTTTTGGCAAGAATTGTTCAAGCTACAGGGAACCCAATTGCATCTCAGCACTGTCTATCACCCCCAGATGGATGGCCATACTGAAGTTGTCAACAAGTGTTTGGAAATGTATTTGAGTTGTTTTTCATATGAGAGGAAAAATCAGTGGGATCAATGGTTTCCCCTAGTTGAATGGTGGTACAACACATCTTTCCATACAACTACTCGCATGACTCCTTTTGAAGCAGTATATGTCCAAAATCCCCCACGGGTTCTCTCATATATTCCATGGGTCTCGAAGGTTCAGGAGGTTGAAAAAAATATTACAGTCTGAGAGGCTATTCTTCGTGCCCTCAAAGAAAATTTGGTCATGGCTCAGAATCACATGAAGCAACAAGCAGAGCAAGGTTGTTCTGAATGAAATTTTGTTGAAGGGGACCAAGTGTTTCTTCGACTAAAACCTTATAAGCAAACTTCACTCAAAGTTGAACACTGTCAGAAACTTGCGACCAAATTTATGGTCCTTATATAGTTCTCAAGCATGTGGGATCAGTGGCCTATCAGTTATCTCTACCCAGTCAGTCGAAGCACCATCATGTTTTTCATGTTTCTTGCTTAAAGAAGGTGATTGGAACTAAGTTCCAAACTCAAACTAGTATCCCTGAGTTGGATGAAGAAATTTCCATATGGTTTCAGCCACAATCATTCTTGGCCCAACGAGAGTGTCATCTTCGTCAGTGCACCATCAAGGAAGTGTTAGTCCAATGGAAATATACAACTCCAGAAGATGTCACTTGGGAGTCAGCCACCATTATACAACAATTTCCTCATCTTAACCCTTGAGGACAAGGTTTTTCTTCAAGGGGGAGGGCATGTTAGGGACCTAACCTCCCTAACCCCTCATGTAGGTATAATAATATAATTCCATGTAATAACGACCAATATTAATAATGCCTAGCAATAACGAAGAATAAGTCAAATGTAAGAAGACCTAATAGAAGCTTTCGCTTCTAGAAGCATCTTCCTCTAGATTTTTCTTTTGGATAGATAGATTTAGTATGAATAGGAGTAGAGGGTATGAGAAATCTTGTCTTGGAGATTATTGTAATAGATCTCTAATCTGTTGGAGGTTCCCCCTCAAACAGGCAAGTGAACATTGCTATCATTAATCAAGGTGCTCTTTCTGGTGTTATTTTAGTATTATTTTGGTATTGTTATGGTTATATCATTGTTTCTCTGCCATCTATATGCTAAAATATTTCTCTTATGCATACTATTTATATCTGGAATACTACATGTATGGATTTTGGTATATGCAACTCCATTTTATCATTTATATGTGATGGTGCAGTAATTAATGTCTTGAGATTTTATGTGTGCTCCCAAAATGGATTACTAACAGAAAAATATTTCTTAGAGGGCATAAGACTACCAAAAGAAAATATCTACCAATTCATCTTTGGAAACTTTTGTAATATACCAAATATAAAAAGTATGCAGAATAGAAATAAAATTCTAGAAATGGAAGAATAACAACAATATAATGAGAACAATCACCACAATATCACTAAAATGATATAAGAATAACAACATAAATAACACTTTGATTCTGAAAGCAATGTTCACGGGCCTCTTCGAGGGGGCAACCTCCAGTTGAGCAGAGCTCTATTACAATAATATCCAAGCTAGGGTTCTCATACCCTCGACTCCTATTTATACTAAATATGTCTATAAAAAGAAGCATCTAGAGGAAGATCCTTCTAGAAGCAGAAGCTTCTATTAGGTATTCTTACATTTGACTTATTCTATTTTATTGCAAGGCCTTATTAATGTTGACCTTTATTACATCTGAATATATTGTTCTACCTATGTGTGGGTTAGGACTCTAAGATGTCCTCCCCCTTAAAAAAAGCCTTGCCCTCAAGGCATGAGATGTGGAAATTGTTGCAGAATGGTAGTTGGTTCCCAAGTGGCATCTACTGGAGTTGTATCTTTCCACTAAACTAACACTTCCTTGATGGTTCTCTTACACAGGCGATGCTCACACTGGTCCAAAACTGCTTTTGGTTGAAGCCAAATGGATCCTTCTTCGGCTAACTCAGGAAGGTTGGTTTGAATTTGGCACTTAGTTCCAATGACCTTCTTTAAACATGAAACATGAAAAACAGGATGTAGCTTCGAATGACTGGGAAAAGCTAACCGATAGACCACCTGTCCCAGACGCTTGAAAATGGTATAAGGACCATAAAATTTGGGTGCTAGCTTCTGAAAATGCCCGACCTTGAGGGAATTTTTCTTATAAGGTTGCAGTTGAAGAATCACTTGATCCCCTTCTGCAAATTGACGTTCAAAGAGACCTTGATCTTCTTGTTTCTTCATGTGATTTTGTGCCATGACCAAATTCTCTTTGAGGGTACGGAGAATAGCCTCTCGAATTGTAAGTGTTTGGTCAACTGCCTGGACCTTCGAGACACCTAGTAGGTATGAGAGAATTGAAGGTGGATTCTCTCCATATACCACTTCAAAAGGAGTCATGTGTGTAGATGTATGGTATGAAGTGTTGTACCACTATGTTGTACCACCATTCAGCTAGGGGTAACCATTGAGCCCACTGATTTTGCTTTTTTGAGGCAAAACACCTCAAATATGTTTCCAAACACTTGTTGACAACTTTCGTTTGACCATCAGTCTAGGGATGATAAGTTGTGCTGAGATGCAATTGGGTGCCTTGTAGATTGAACAGTTCTTGCCAAAAATTGCTTGTGAAAGTTGGGTCATGATCAGAAACAATAGAGTGCAACATGCCATGAAGCTTGAAGACCTGATCCATGAAAATTTGAGCCACCATGGATGTTGTAAACGGGTGTTGAAGACCGCAGAAATGAGCATACTTGGAAAGGCGATCAACAACCACCATGATGACTGATTTATTTCCCTATTTGGGTAAGCCTGTAATAAAATCCATAGAGATATCCCTCCAAATAGTAGGTGGAATCGGAAGCGGTTGTAGTGTGCCCAGAGATTTGACTTTTTCTCCCTTGTTGCATTGACACACATCACATTCAGTGAAAAAATTACGAATGTCTTGTTTCATACCATCCCAGAAAAAAGAACTTTTGACCCTGTCATAGGTTTTGGTGAACCCTGAGTGCCCCATTGTGGGTGTAGCATGATGCTAGGAAATTACCGTGGATTTAAGATTTGATTGTTTACTTAGATACAAACATCCTTTGTATTGAAGCTCATCATGGAGCCAAGAGTACCTTGGGGAAGTTGGAGCATTGGACTGCAATTGTTGGATCAGATGCGAACTTTTGGGATCTTGTAGCCATTCCTGGCGAACGTCTTGGAGCCAATCTGGTACAATGACCAAAAGAGAAAAAAGAGATCCTTCTTCTTCATATTTTGAGGAAAGTGCATCTGCAACCACATCGTCTTTTCCTTTCTTGTAAATGATCTCATAATCATATCCAAAGAGCTTAGTCACACATTTTTGTTGCTCCGGGGAGGAAATGCTTTGTTCCAGAAAATACTTGAGGCTTTGATGGTCTGTCTTAATTTGGAAGCGTTGCCCCAATAGATAAGGGCACCACATATCAACGACATGAATAATAGCCAACATTTCCTTTTCATAGATTGATTTGCCCAGATTTTTTTCAGATAGTTGCTTGTTGGTAAAGGCTAAAGGCCAACCCTCTTGCATAAGGACAACACCAATTCCTTTCCCTGAAGCATCACATTCCAAGACAAAGGTCCTTGTGAAATCAGGAAGGGCTAAGACTGGAGTGGTGCACATGGCCATCTTCAAGGTTTGAAACGCTTGAGCAGCGGTTGGGGTCCAAGTGAAAGAGTTCTTTTTTAGGAGAGCAGTGAGAGTTGTTGCAATCTTTCCATGATTCTTAACAAACTTGCAATAATAACCTGTTAAGCCCAGAAATCCATGCAATATTTTGAGAGTCTTTGGGTGAGGCCAGTCTTGCATAGCTTCAATCTTTTTAGGATCCACCCTGACTACGTCCTTGCCAACCAGATGACCCAAGTACTCTACTTCTGAGGCACCAAAAGAATAGTTAGACTGTTTTAGGAAAAGTTGGTGCTAAGAGAGTAGATGGAGAACTTGATCCAAATGAGCAAGATGGTATGTCCATGTTTTTCTATAGATGAGGATATCATCAAAAAAAAATAAGACAAAATGATGTAGAAAAGGACGGAAGACATGATTCATGAGGCTTTGGAAGGTGGAGGGGGCATTACACAAGCCAAAGGGCATGATCAAAAACTCATAGTGGCCCTCGTGATCTCTAAAGGAAATCTTGGGAATGTCTACCTCTTTCATACGTATCTGGTGGTAGCTCGAATGAAGATCAAGTTTAGTAAAGAATTGGGCGCCACTCAATTCATCCAGGAGGTAATCAATGACAGGAATGGGAAATTTGTCTTTAATGGTAAGTTTGTTGAGGGCACGGAAGTCAAGACACATTCGCCAATAACCTTCTTTCTTCAGGACCATGACCATCGGAGAAGAGCAGAGGCTCGTACTAGGGCGGATAACGCATGCATTAAGGATTTCCTGGACTATTTTCTCAATTTCATTTTTTTGGGAAAAGGGGTGACGATACAGACGGATATTGGGAGGAAGGCTTCCGGGTACAAGGGGAATGGAATGATCATGAACACCATGGGAAGGAGGGAGTCCCTGGGGAGTGGGAAAGACCACTTGATGTTTAGAAAGGATGGCTTGGAGGTCTTGTGGTACCGAGGGTGTCTTTGTTTCTTGTATGGCATGGAGTTGGGAAATAACACCAGAATGACCTTTTTTGAACAGCTTTTCCATGCAATGGGAACTAATGATATCAGGTGAACCGACGATGATGCCTTGGAACTTATATTGGTGGCCCTCTTGGTCAAATTGCATGGTTAATTCCTTGAAATCCATGAGAATGGGATCCAAAGTCCTTAGCCAGTCTGCACCCAACACAATGTCACAACTGCCCATGTCGATAGCAAACATATGAGATTTCAAGTGGTAGTCACCAATTTGGAGACGCACATTTTCAAAATGCCCTCCACATTTCATGGAGCCACCATTGGCAATCATGATTTGGAAATTATTGACGGCATGGATGTAGCAATGAGTTTCTTGGGAAATACGGCGATGAATAAAATTATGGGTGCTTCCACTATCAACCAGAATGATGAACTTTCGATGTTTGATGTAACCAATTAGCTTGAGGGTTTGGGGGGTGGAGAAGTCAGTGAGAGCATTGAGGGAAATGCCCAGTTCTACTTCGGGAGGGTCTAAGGGAGGGGTTATGTCAGTGGTTTTAGGTGACTCAGATGCAAGGGGAGTTTCAACATCCTCTTCTGAAATATCCTCAGAGATGGCCATAAAAATATTTTATTCCTTACACTTGTGGCCCGGGAAATATTTGTCATCACAATTATAACAAAGGCCTTTGAGTTGGTGTTCATCCATTTCAGCCCTGGTCAATTTTTGAATCTTTAGTGGAGCAAAGGGAGTAGTGGGATTTACTAATTTAGGGCGAGGGATAAAGGCGGGTTTCCGGTTTTGAGAAGATACAACCTGTTGTGCTTATTTAGATCTTTTAGTAGCCTCCACCCAACTCTGAGGCTGAGCCATGAGGACATGGGCCCAAATCTCATCCTTGAGGCCACTGATAAAACACTCTCGGAAAAAGGCATCAGACATGCCCTCTATCCGAAAATACAGGCACTCAAAGGCAGTGATAAAGTCTTCCACTATTCCTTATTGTTTCAACTTTGTCAAACGACCCAAATGGTTGGTGTCAGTGTCAAAGCATTCATAAAGCTCTGCCACAAAGTGTGTCCAAGCAATATACCCTTGATGGGAAGTTTTTCTCCATTACCACCATTGCCAACGTTCTTGATCTAGATGGAGAACACCATACCGGAGTTTGGCCAAGTCATCTCTAATGCCGTATAAAGAGAAATAATGTTCCATTTGGGTTACCCAACCAGTGGGATCTGAGCCATAAAATTTGGTCACATCCACCTGCGGAAGGCGTAGGTCACATTGAAAGTGATGGTGTTGAAATTTATGGGAATGAGAGGAATGTTCACCTTCAATATGTGGGGGTGAGTCAAAGGAAGGGTTATCTGTAGGGATATGAAGCTTGGTGCAGAGTGACAAAAAGACAGATTCAATCTGGGTGGTCAGGTCTTGTTTGATTTCCTCCATTAAGGACTGCATGGTTGTATTGATGGTGACAACATTGGCACTGAGTTGTTTCACTTCTCGTTGGGTCTCGATGAGACTATATTTCAAGGTATTGAAGTGAGCTTCCAAGTCTTGGCTACGGGTATGGGCCATGAGGACGAGGTAACTGAAAAGGGGCAGGTGGGGTCAAAAAAATTGCCGAAAAATTATATGTATGAATGTGATAAGGGCGAAGAGATGAATCCAATGGAATAGGTCTCAAATAATGGTGAAACAATTTCCAGACTCCAGTCTGAAGAATACTGCAGTGATGAAATCCCAAATGCTTAACCAGGAAGAAAAGTGTAGTTACTTGGCAACCCTAACACAGTTGTGTGACAATAGATCTTGTCTGTTTTAATTTGTTCATGTTTCTATCCCCAAGGGTTAGGTATTCCTGTCCCCAAGGGTTAGGTATTCAAGGGTTCTGCAGACAAGGGTTTTCCCTGTGCTATAGCTCTCTGATATACGTGTGGGGTCCAACAGTAGTACTCGGCCCAATATCTCAGGGCACTAACTAAGGAGGATAGACCGTACCCTTAGCCGTACTACCCGACTACCCAGGTACTAGAGAGTATCTTCCTGAGTGTTGTTCTCGGTGGAACTATAGCAGTTAGGCGGCCGATCGATTTATCTAAAGAGGGCTTCAGGAAATATAGGTCGATCTGTACACAGGTGTTGTCTGATGCGCTACTACTCGAAGGGGTACCAACATGGGTTACAAGGGTGGCCAACAGATGTGCGCTTAAGAACCACTTGTATTTCCTGCATGTATGAATCTCTCAATTGCAGGTTTATGTACGTAACAACGGATCTTTGTGGCTTAAAGACGCCGGAATACATCTCTACCCTGAAGAAAAAAAAATACCCACAATTTCTGCCAAGGAAACTGCTCTAATACCACTTGTAATATACCAGATATAAAAAGTATGCAAAATAGAAATAAAATGCTAGAAATGGCAGAATAACAACAATATAACCAAAACAATCACCACAATAGCACTGAAATGATATAAGAATAACAATAGAAATAGCACTTTGATTCTGAAAGCAATGTTCACGGGCCTCTTCGAGGGGGCAACCTCCAATTCAGCAGATCTCTATTACAATAATATCCAAGCTAGGGTTCTCATACCCTCGACTCCTATTTATACTAAATATGTCTATCAAAAGAAGCATCTAGAGGAAGATCCTTCTAGAAGCGGAAGCTTCTATTAGGTCTTCTTACATTCGA
>ML788664.1:187052-206021 GCA_009831015.1 Picea engelmannii
TCCATTCTATTACTCCAATATTCAAAATTGCTTCCATCAAATGGTGGAATCCCATTTGGAATTTTGTCTTCCATTTCTTCTTAGGATCTTCCTTCCAGTGGTTAAACTGTACTGAAGGTAACCCGCTCTGATACCAATTGTTGTTACTGAGAGGGGGGTGAATCAGTATCAAGTACAATTTAAAACCTTTTTCAACTTATACTTAAACCATTCAATTGTATCCAATGAGCAATGAACAATAGTATAAGAGTTACACCAATACACCACAATACACCATGCACAATATATGAGAAATAATCAATAGTTATTGTTCAAGGGAAGTAATGAATTTCAAAGGTAGCTACAGCTTCCAAATGTAAAGGAAGGGATAAACCTCCAAGAGGAAGATATAATCATCCAATATCAAGAGAGATTTGAACTCTCCATCCTTTCCCCTTCCTTCCACCCAAGAATATATGAGAGATAATAAAACTTTACATTAAATCATCACCATCAACCAATCATCACATAGAACCTAATAATGCTTCGTGAGACTTCTTCAATTCTTGGAGTACTCTGATCCTGTAGATAATATTACTCAATTTATTATCTGAAAATACTCCAAGTTTCACTCCTTGAATCCTCCCCAAAAAGAAGTTATAGAGAGAATGGTAGACCTTGTTCAATTCTGGTTTATTCAGCAGACCAAAGTTGTACAGAATTTCTCACGCTCAATATTTAACATTAGATTTTGAAACTCGTACACAAGAAACTAAAGTCCGTACTCTTTCCAATGAAATTTTTCCCACATCATTTGGATTCATGATGAAGAAGTTATGATTGTTTTACCTAGAACAATTGTTTATTAACTAGCTTCAGGACTGGTCACAAACCCTATCTTCCACAGAGTGTATTTCCATAATTACAGTGAATCAAGATCTGAAATTTTTTCCATAGGTACTTTGATATGTCTTCTCAATACCATAGCAATTTAACCATCTAAATCGTTCTAGAAAATAAGTTATAGCAAAAGTGGTAAGATGACTTGAAAATAACATACCTTAGAACACATCACCAAAAGACTTCATCCTCCCTTGAAATCCGGCCTTCTTTACTTATGATTTCCTATGAAATTCGACTTTTGTATCAAATGAATATATACCGATATTTATTTATACCATTTATGTCACTTCCTTTTAACATTAGGGCCGACCTGACAATTTCTTATTTTGCAATTATTTTCATTAATTATCTTCAGGGCCTACATGTACTTCCTTCTTCAATTCACTTTGTCATCTTCAAAAATTCATTTCTCCTCAACCATGAGGATCCACATGACGTGCCACATACCACCGGAAACACCATGATGTATACTATCCATCCATGGGTCTTGTATCTACATGTGCATTTTCCTTCATGTCCAAATACCTTCATCAATCTTGCGGTCCAAAACCCATGACTAGGGTTGACATCAATGACAACGACCAATATTCCAACAATATATATATGTGTGTGTGTGGTGTGTGTGTGTGTGTGTGTGTGTGTGTGTGGGCACTTCAAAGTATCCTCTTTGTTGTCATTGGAACAACATCATAACAACAACTATGATAACGAAAAAAAATGTATATATTTGGGCACTTTAAAGGATCTTCTTTGTTGTCATTGGCTTCAAGGATTTGTTATAAAAGTTTTAACCCATCACCATGCAATTAAAATGATTATCTTAGTGCATGGCCGATCAAGGAGAAGAGTATCCTCCTCATATACAAAGTGAGGAAAGAGACTAGTTGTGTAAGCTTGGTCCATCGGGGAAGGAGGATCGCCAATTTCAAACAAACTTTTAAAGTGTCTGATAGCTTCACTTTTTAGAGCTTCTTGTCCCCTGTGAGAATGACCATCTTCGTCCAGAATCTCCCAAATATGTTTATTGTTTCTTCGGGTAGTAGAATAATTATGAAAATACCGTGTATTTTGATCACCTATTTTTATCCAGGTTTCTCTGCTCCTTTGTCTCCATGGTTCTTCATCAAGGAGAAGTAAATAATTATGTTTCGCTTTCAAGTTTTTAATATGACAGTCAGAAATCGAGTCCCTCCTATCCCTCGGGATTGAATGGAGAGTTGAACTCAAATCCTACTCCAACTTCTCTAACATAAGGAGCTTTTCACCTCTCTAAAGTCGAGCCCAAGTTTTAGTCTGATTTTTTAACTCTTTTAGCTTCCACACAAATCTAAGTTGAATATCTGATTCCATTAAAAATCCTTGATCCAACCAGACCTCTTTAACCAAATTCATAAACTCAGCCTCCTTCAACCAGGATGAATTAAATTTAAAAGGGTAGGTCGTGGGGAAATGTTGGAAATCAAATTAAGCAACCACCGGAGCGTGATCCGAAATGTATGGGTACTCCACCCAAGATCTGAAGCGGCCCGATTGACATATAATATTTTTTCGCAGCTAAAATGTGATCCAATCTTTTGGCAATGCAGTCAACCCCTGCTCTGCCATTTCTCCAAGTCAGGAGCAGGACATCTGGGAGCAGATCCACTAAATGATGTGCCTGGAACAAGTCTTTGAAGAAGCCCGCCAATTTGTCCAAATGTGTCGAAGCTCCCCAGATCTCATCCGCTCTAGTAGTGAGATTAAAATCATCTGCAACAATCATATTATTAAAAGCCAACAAACCTCGATTGGCCACCTACTCCCAGAAATCTTTCCTTTCGCTACAAGGCCCATAAACATTGAGCAAGTGAATCTGACTGATATTCTCTAGTAAAATAATCGACAACATAATACCTCCACAACATATAAAAGGATTCATAACAAACTTATTTGGATCCCATGAAACCAATAACCCTCCAGAGGTTCCAAAAGAACTAACCGCATACGATAACCAGCCAAGACAAAAGGATAACATAAACAACCTTGTTTTTTGTTCATCCACAAGAGTTTCTTGTAAGAAGATAATGTTAGGATAATTCTTACGCAGCAATCTACGCATCTAAGTCATAGATTTGAGAGGTTCTAAAACACTTTGCCAAAGACAAGATTTCAGGCCCTAATGGTTGGACGGTGGAATTCTTTACTCAGTTCTTCGATTTACTTGGTGATGATCTACTAGAACTTGTGGAGGACTCTAAGATCAAAGGAAAGATCCAAAGTTCCTTAAACTCTACTTTTCTGGCATTGATTCCAAAAGAAAATAATCCTACGACTTTTGGTGACTACAGACCCATCGCATTATGCAATTTATGTTATAAGTTGATCGTGAAGGTGATAGCAAATAGATTAAAGCCTATTCTCTCGAGGTCACTGTCAAGCGAGCAACTCGGCTTCATAAAAGGTAGGCAGATCTTGGATGCTATTAGGACGGAACAATAATGTCTTCACAGTATTAAACTGAAAAATCTGCAGGCACTAATATTAAAGTTGGATCTAAAGAAAGCTTATGATTGTGTAAACTGGGATTTTCTATGATTCATTCTGATTCAAATCGGGTTCAGTTTTCTCTCTATAAACTGGATCATGAGTTGTGTTGTCAATTCTTCATTTGTTGTTCTTATAAACAGGGAGGCATCTTCCTTCTTTCGTAGTGATCGTGGTCTTATGCAAGGCTGCCCCCTGTTTCCCTTATTGTTCATTCTTGTTATGGAAAGTTTTAGTCTGTTGCTGAAAAATCCCAGAATGAAGGTAGCTTGTCGGGGGTGAAGGTTTCTAGGATTGTTAAAATCCTCCATATGTTTTTTTTGAACGACATATTAATCATGTCAAACGTATCCTTGGAGGAGTGGATGGAGATAAACTCACTTCTGAAGTTGTTTTGTGGTGCCTCGGGCTTGAAAGTCAATCTTTGTAAATCTACTTTTCATCATTCGGATATCCAAGGGTAGTTACTGGACAAGTTTAAAGAAGTCTTCTCTTTTAATTTTATTGATTTGGCGGAGGGCTTTAGATACTCGGGATACTTTTTAAAACCAGAAAAATTAAAATTTGATGATTGGAGATGGCTTCTTCCAAAGCTAGAATACAAAATTGAGCATTGGTGCAATAGGTGGTTATCCCTTGGCAGTCATTGTATTTTGATAAAATCGGTGTTGGAATCATAGTCGGTATACTGGATGGCTCTTGCGACGGTCCCCAACTCAGTGCTTGATAAAATTCATTAGATGGTTTATTATTTCCTTTGGTCATGAGGTGGCTCAGCACATCACATCCATATTTGCAGCTGGGAGATGATCGCAAAACCGAAATCTTTCGGTGGATGGGGGGCTTAGAAACATTTTCCATTTTAATCGTGCGTTGGCTACAAACTCTTTGTGGCATGTTTTGACAAAGGAAGGGATATAGCACAGGGTGATTAAAGATAAATATATACCCTGCTTTTTCTATCTCAACCTACGTTAGATCAGCTTCATCAGCTCAGCCTCTAGCTTCGCAGACCTGGAAAAACTTATTAAAGTCTCTTCCTCTTATCACTCATTGGTTAAGTTGGTATCCTGGTAATGGTAAATCTTTTTTAATAGGACAAGACAAAATTTTGGGTATTGGAAACCCTTCCTTGCTTTCACAGGATCTCTTATTAGCTCTGAAAGATAAGAATATCATGTATCTTTATCAAGCCAAGGCACAGAATTTGCAGGGATGTTTTATCACATAATGGAAAAGTAGCTTGGATTTGGGCCTTTCAGGGGCTCTAGCAAATGAATGGAGCTCCTTCTGTAAGGTTTTAATTGGTTCGGGGGTTCATCTCCAGCATAGAGAAGACCTTCTAATTTGGACTGGTGGTGATAACTCTAGATTACTTTCAGTTAACAATGTTTATAATGCTTTACAAAAAAAAAAAAATGGCAGTAGCAATTAGTTGGTTGGAGGAGGCAGTTATGGTCTTGGGATATTGCTTTAAAGATTAGATTGTTCACATGGCTTATTGTGGAGGACAAAATCCTCACTTGGGATAATCTTATAAAAAAGGGTTGGAAAGGACCAAGCCTTTTCTTGTTGTGCTCTCAGGATCCGAAGTTTTTCTTGCACCTTTTTGTCAGTTGTTCCTTTACTCTTCAGGTGTGGCATAAGTTTTGCTATGCTCTCCATACTAGTACATCTTGGGAAGGTGACACTTTATCAGATTTTTTCGCTAGTTGGACAAAAAAAGAGTGGACCTACAAAACCCTTCCCTCCTTGGCCTACTGGTGCATTTGGCTGGAAAGAAACAAAAAATTCTTTGAAAACCGTAATCCTTCTTTTCAAATGGTGGTTCAAAAACTTTTGGGGTTGCTAAAAACCTCAAAAGATAGGGGGTCTCAGAATGGAAAGGGTCCTAGGATCTTAAGGACTCTTGTTTTTACTCTAACAAATGTGGGGTGGTTTGATGGTGCAGCCCAAGAAAATGGGAATCTGAGTGGGGCAGGAGGTGTTATAAAAATCAATGAGGACACTAGCTACAAGTGGATTTTTAATTGCAGACCTGGTACAAATTCAAGGGCTAAACTTTTAGGTGCATGGGTGACATTAAATTTGGCAATCCGCTTGGGACTAGATCAACTACGAGTTTTTGGTGATTCAAAAGTTGTAATTGAGTGGATAAATTGTAGGGGGGACTTACATGCAACTTCTCTTTTGGGATGGAAGGATAGGATCAGGGATTTAATCAAATCCTTCAGTAACATCATATTTGAACATTTACTAGGAGATCAAAATATGGAAGTGGATGCTCTCTCCAAAAAATATCTTCAAGCTTCAGAAGGGATGGTTAAATTCAACAAATGGATTGAAGGACATGAGGGTCCTTCATACTATCTACATCTCTATTAATGATCTTGGCTCTTCCATTTGGAGATAGTTTTTTTTTGTTCTTAGAAATATTTGTATTTCATTAGTAATCTTTTGTGGTAAACTTTGTGTTGTTCTTGTAAAGATGTTATCATGTTTTGATGTGGAAGCTCTTTAGTATGGACTTGGTACACTTGGTCTTTGTAGAGATGGATGATTATCTCACTTTTTAGAAGGAACACCTTTTTCTTTTGTTTGGTTGGTTCTCTCATCGATGTACATGTACTTGAAAACACTATATATTTTAATATATTGGGAAATTTTCTGCTGGAAAAAAAAAAAGTAAAATGATGATCAAAATCAACAACAAAAAGGTTTGCAATATGAAAAAAGTAGTTATGCATGAGATGCAATTTCAAGGTCACATTTCTATCTCAACATTATCTGACATTGAGGTCAATTAATGAATATTAATTTATTTACCAGACTTAGAGCCCTCCCTTTAGTGGTGGACGCATAGTTTACTAAGAATCAAGTAAGAGTCTAGGTTAGCAATTATTTTCCATCTAACTTGCATTCTCACATAACTATTATTAATTAATAGAAAAATACCATTTTTAATTTAAAAGAGAAACTTCCTTGGAGTTCATTGCTTAGGAGGAAGGTTTCATTTCTCTCTACAAACAATTTTTTTTCTTTACATGAGGTATATTCCTTTTTCATGTGTTAGTGTTGCATGTCGCAAGATTTTGTGATGTTTTTTGTTTTTTACAAGAAAGTGGACATTATATTAAAGAAGCAGTGGTATGACCACTGTGATAACATTTACAAAATTCAGACGTGCATCCTGTGCATGGATTCCAAGATTACATATATATCTACCCTGATATAAAGCCCGGAAATTCCCATTCTGTCCTAGAAACCAAAACTTGGCTACTAATAGGTTAAAAACATGCTTGCATTGTGTCAGCCTGATAATCAAAAAGGAGCTAAAATCATGTTTACATTGAACCTGCTAGAAAACCAAAAAAGGTCCATTACCATCAGTGGAGAGGAGCATAATTAAGCTTGCAAATCCGGATTTGAGGGTCCTTCGTTCAGTGGAGCCTTCATCCCTGCATCAGTCTGGAGGGTCGTCATGGTGGCTTGGAGCTCCAGCTTTTCCAGTCTTGCTTCCAATTCAACAATTTTTCCATTGACCTGTTGCGTCGTGAACGTGAGGGCTTCTACCACTTCTTCTCTGAGTTGAATTAAGTCTTCCTCAAGCATCTTGAAACGTTAGCCACCTTCCTCGTCTAGCTGGAGGAGAAAGCCCCTATGCACACTGAGATTTCACTTTAGAGTGCAAATTTCCTATTCCAAAGAGGGGGAGGGACTAGGAGGAGCAGCGGAGTTGGAGCTAGAGGCCATTGGGTGGGCTGGGGGTTAAGCTGAGGAAGAGAGCAGGGTGAAGGAGCAAGCAAAACTGGATGAGCAAGACAAACAGCCACCACAGAGAGATGAGCTGCAAGTAGTTTCCCCCCTGGATTTATCTTCATCGTGAGCGTGTGACGCCATGAGACGGAGGAACCTCGCTCTAGCGTCATGCAGGAGGGGGATGGGCTCAATACAAAGAATCATGAGGGTTGTGAGGGCAGGATCATGCAGGAGGGAGCGAAAAGACGCAAGTTGGGGGATGAAGTACCAACACACGGGGGAAGCGTCGAGCCAATGTGACGGGGAGGGGCTACCACAAGTCAGGGCACGAGGAGGATCCAAGTGTCACCTGCCTCCGGATTTCCATCAGACCACCCGCCACGTGCCACTAAGGAAGGGAGGCAATAAACAAGGTCCCATTGAGGGAGAGTTGACCCTTGCTCAAGGGGACAGTTGTGTTTGTTACCTGGTCTGCTTCGTCCTTTAAATGCCGAAGCACATGAAAAAATTCAATTTTTCGGAAGGAGTTAGAGAGCCTTTGAATTTTCTTGAAGATTTGCCGAAATTTCATTTGGTTTGACAACAAGTTGGTGACCAAGGCTTGGATCAGGATCTGGGAGTCTCCTATCACCATGATTTCACTGATGTCTAGCTTCCGGGCTTGGCTGATTCCTTGCCAGAGACTCAAATCTTATGCTATGTTATTGGTTTCTTCCCTTAGTCCCCAGAAGTAGACTAGTTCTCGAATTTCAGAGGGGTCGTAGATAACCCCTCCCCCTCCTGTCGACCTTGGGTTTCCTTTCGAAGATCCATCAAAGAAAAGGAAGTGTTTGTGCTGAGTGCACCTCCATTCTTCGAGCTCTGCTTGCTTCATACGCACTTCCCATGATTCAGGGAGCTTGGGGGAAGGAGGAAGGGATTTTAGATTTGGAGCAAGACTATGGATCCAGGCTTCTTCAGAGGATGAGAGAGGTTGGGTGTTAGAATTTGACCAGAGGAAACAGAGGCAGGCACCCAAGAGGGCCTTGGATTTGACAGCTACCTAGTTGGGGGTGGAGGTCTGGTTTCTGAAATTGCGAGCGTTTCTTTCTAGCCATATTTTCTAGAGGATAAATTTAGGGAAGGTCAGCCAACAACATTAAAGTTGATCTTTGGATTTGAGCGGGAATGGTCCAGTTTCTTAGCAAGGAAGGAATATCTGGGGGGGAAAGGGACGGAAGGGGCCCACTTTGAAAGTGCAGAGTTCCAAACTTCTTTTGCAAAAGGGTAGTTAAGGAGCAGATGGTCGGATGATTCTTTGTGGGAGCAACAGAGAGGGCATCTCGAAGGGCCTTCCCAGCCTTTCCTCATAAGGTTATCACTAGTCAGGATACTATTATGTGATAATGTCCAAATGAAGAAATCCACTTTGGGTAGACTTTTGACTCGCCAGAAATCTTTCCAAAGTGTCGGATCTCCTGGAGTCTAGGTCGTTGCTTTGAGGAAGTTGTAGTTGGATGTTGTTGTATAGTTCCCTGATTGGGTACCCCAACCTCGTTGGTCTCTGATTCTTTTGGAGATTGTTGATTTCCCTCGAAGCAAAGTAATAAATAGCTCTTTTTCCCCATGTAACTGGGAGGGCAATCATGAATGTTCCAAATCGCCCACTTTGGATCCGTCACTTTGCCAGTGGGAGATGTCCCAAAGGGTGCTGATATTTTGAGATTTTAGAGAGGCTTTTAGAAGTGTCGTGCTTGGAACGGTATCGATCGGAGGATCCCCCATTATGGAATCTTCCAATATTCATATTTGCTTCCCATTGCTTGGGATCCAAGTAAGAGAAGGAGCGAAGAAGGTGTGCGCTTTTGAGCAGACAGAGAATATCGGGGAGCCGTGAGTAGTTTTAGGGGGCAAATCGAGACAGAAGAGTCTCGAGCCAGTGAAATATTTCTTCCAAATAGTTGTTTTGCACCAAGAGCTCCTCCCATATACTACATTCCAAAGCAGTTTCGCTCCTAGGGCCAGGTTTTGAATGTGAAATTCGCGGAGCTGAAGACCGCCTTTGTGGGTGGGACAAGAGATTTTTTCCTAGCTGACCAATGGGAGCTTGTTGTCGTTATTTTTCCCTCCTTTCCAAAGAAATCAACGCAGCAAGGCTTTGATTTTGGAGATAATGCCTTTGGGTGCCAACACAATTGAGCATTAATAAATTGGAATGCTTGATATGACATATTTTATGAGGACAAGTTTACCTACTGGATTTAACCAACTTGAGCCCGAGGCGCTTATTCAGGTTTTCACTTTGTCGACTAGGGGCACCCAGTAAGAGGATTTGGTAGAGGCTTTAAATATGGGGACTCCTAAGTATTTGAAGGAATCCCATTGAGTTTTGCCCATTATTCCAAGAATTCGGGTGATGTCAGTCATTTCCCTCAGTGTGCAGTTCTAGCCATAGATTTGGCTCTCCCTGTAGTTGATTTTGTTGCCTGAAATGGCTTGGTACTTGTCCAGCTCAGATTTGAATTTGTTGGTCGATATGTTTCTTCCACTTCCAAGAAGGATGATATCATCAGCGAACTAAGTGTGATTGATGACCCTGACCCCTCTGGAAATGAGCAGTCCCATTAGCTCTTAAATATGTTGACTCTGGTCCAGCTCGAAGCTCAACACCGATGCTTGAATGGAATAGAGGAGCGGGGAAAGAGGTTAGCCTTGTCGAAGGCCTCTGGGGGCTTGAAACAATCCAGTTGCTCGACCATTGACTAGAGGTGCTATCCAAGGTCTTCCAATGAGATCTTGTGTCCATTTGACAAAGGAGTAGTCAAATCCAAATCGATGCATTACCTAATAGAGAAATTTGTGTCTCACCCTGTCAAAGGCACTTGCAAGATCTAGTGTGATTATCATACCTTTTTCTTTTCGGGATTGGCTAGAGTGGATGGCCTCCTGGACAAGGATTATATTGTCATTGATTATTTTGTCTTTGATGAAGCCTCCTTGATTTTTCGGGATAATTGCAGGTAGGATATTTTTTAGCCTGTTGCCCATGATTTTAGTGATAATTTTGTAGCCAATGTTGCAGAGGGAGATTGGTCTAAAGCGGTCGAAGGAAGTAGCTCCTTTTTCTTTTGGTATGAGGGGTAGGAAGGCAGAGTTGGT
Source organism: Picea engelmannii (assembly GCA_009831015.1). Taxonomy (NCBI): domain Eukaryota; kingdom Viridiplantae; phylum Streptophyta; class Pinopsida; order Pinales; family Pinaceae; genus Picea; species Picea engelmannii. The sequence goes on from ML788664.1 coordinate 197,355, forward strand.
GCTTCCTCTAATCTTGTTGCAGGATTGTGAGTTTTGAATCATTTTGTGGAGGTTGTTCTTGATAATTTTCCAGCAGACCTTGATGAAACAGGTCGTGAATCCATCTGGGCCTAGGGCTTTGTCAGGTTCCATATTTTCTATAGCTTTTTTTATTTCTTTTTTAGAGATCAGCGTTGTGAGAGATGAATTGTCTTCCAAGGAGACCATTTTTTGGATCAAATTTAGGACATCACAGATGGTAGCCTCTAGGGGAGGGGGCTCTTCTGAATAGATATCTCTGAAGTGTATAAGGGTTGCTTTCTTGATGTCCTCAAAATTGGATAGGGTTTTCTCTTGGGTGCAAATTTCTTTAATAGAGTTGAATTTCTTTCGGCCTTCCATCTTCTTGTGGAAGAAGTTTGTGTTTTTATCCCCCGATTAAAGCCAGAGACTTCTAGATTTCAGCCGCCAGTAGTCCTCCTCCTGGCGACAGGCCCGATGAAGATTCCTATGCATTTGATGCTCTTTTTCCAAAAAGAGGGGATCTAAAGGGAGGATCTCTGTCTGGATTTGGTGTTGTTCCAGGGCTTGTTGAGCTTCCAATCGCTGATGGAGCAGGGTTTTGAGAGTTTTGGCCCAGACTTTAAGTTTCCTTAGCTTCTCTTCCCAAATGAAGAGGGGGGGGGGCATGATTGCTTCCTTCCAGACTGAGGAAACAATGTCTAGAAACCCTTTGTGTTGAATCCAGGAGGGACTAAATCGAAAAGGGATGGGGCCTAGATTGCGCTCTTGAGAAATTGTTAAGAGGATGGGCTTGTGATCCAAAGCATTAAAGGGGAGGATAGAGGATTCAAGAGTGAGGCCAAGAAGAAGGAGGGAGTGTTGATATAAGAATCTGTCGAGCCTAGCTGCGATGTGTCCTGGGCCTATTCTTCTGTTGGACCAAGTGAACAGTCCTTTGGGGGGCTTAATGTCTTCCAGATCCCAGTCCCAAATTAGGTCATCAACAAATTCCCTAAGAGGGTCTTTGACTGGGGATCCCCCTTTTTTTTCCTAGGCATTTAGGGTGAGATTCAAATTCCCTGCTAGGATTATATTCTCCAGGTGATAAAGCTACATGTGATCTTGGATAAAGTTCCAACAATCTCTTTTTTCTACAAGAAGGACTAGGACATAAATGTTGAAAAGGCTTACCTGAAGGTCTGAATCTTTATGGCGAAGGATTGTGAGTATCCAATGTGAGTTGGTGAAGGAGTGGGTCAATTCCAGCTTGTTGGGGTTCCATAGAGTTCCTAGGCCACCTGAGGCACCTCAGGAGATTATGGCAATTCCTTCACTTGATTTCCAGAATCTCTTTCTGATCTGGAGGAATAGTTGGTCTTCCAACTTGATCTCCTAGACTAGGAGGACGTCTGGGGTGCCTATGTGCATTAAGTATTTCATTGCTTCATCTTTTTGTTTGCTTCCAAGACCCCTAAAATTCCAAGAGACGATTTTCATTACTTACCATTGCTGGTGGTGGTCATTCCTTTATGGAGTTGTCCTTGTTGCCTTGTTGTTCTTGGGTTGATCATGCCATCCAGAGTTGATTGTCATCCCTGCAGCTTGTCTTTATAGGTCTCATCTTCTCTGCATTCCTTTGTTGATTCCCTTCCTCTCTTTGAAGTTTTCTTAGTGCTTTGTATTGGATCTATTTCCCCTTCCTCTTCGTCTGACCAATATTCCTCTGAGCCCTGGTCTTGTTGGACTACTTCTTGGGGGAGGACTACAGTGGTTAGAGGGATCGAGTCTGCTCTTTCGTTTTCTGGTGGGGTAGGGATAGGGGGGGGGGACAACTTCAGTCATGTTCCCTTCAGTTTCTAGTTCTTCCAAGACGGAGAAATTGTTACCAGATTTAGGCTACTTCATCTTTTATAGTGCTTCCTTTCTGGGTGAAGGAGGGTTCGGGGTTTTTCCTTCTCGATGCGGGCCAAATTTGTTTGCCTTATGTCTTTTGGGTCGCTACCATCCATTGTCCGGGTATTTTTCTTGCTAGGATTGGGGAATTTTTGGATAGTTTTTTCGGAAGTGCCCATACTCGTTGCAGTGTTGGCATTTAAAGGGAAATTGTTCATAGTCTAGCTTATGAAAGTGTTGCTAGTCACCTACAGTCAATTTTATTGATTCTGATAGACCAGCTTCTAAATCAACTTCAACACAAATACTGGCACATGAGTATTGATCTTTGGGATTAGCTTTGTTGATGTACTTACCTAGTCCATTGCCAATGGCCTGCATTGAGGAGGTAGATCAGCAGTGGATTAGCAGGTTAGGAAGCCTGACCCACACTGGGATCGCCTTAGGGAAATCCAACGCAGGATCAAAGTCAGGAGTCCAACAATTTAGGTAATTCCCTTGGAATCCCATGAAGTACAGCCCATTTCTAAAGATCAGATCGCGATCCTCTCTGGAGATGAATTCAAACAGGAAAAACCCTCGGTCGACCGCATAGCAGGTGACGTTGTTGGTGATCAAGGGGCACCAGTTCTTCTGGATCCAGTTTTTGGTGGTGCGAGGCGAGGGCAAGAGCCCCACAAATTGTCCCACCAAGTCTCAATCTACTAACGACACCGCTATCTACATAGGTTGGTCCGAAGGGAGGGCGATTGATGGAATTTCATCAAGCCTTTTGACAAACTTGGGGGGCGGATCAGAGGCAGGCTTTTTGCCTTCGGCTATGAGGAGACGTTTGAAGGCAGTTGCGTCAAGGAGAGGCGGCGGATCGCTATCCCTTTCAGATCTCATGGGGCAAGATCAGACCTAGCTCTCGCTATCTGAATGAGCCATGCAAGATTTTGTGATGTTAATAACTAATATATACAAATTTAATTGATGGTGTCCTCTTTCAATATGGACTATAACATCAACTTTAATCTCTAGATTTAAATTTATCGTTATATGGTTTCAAAAATGTTGTGTTAAATTCGAGTTGAACCTATCTTCTATTTTTTCATCAAAATTTGTAGATTTCTGAGTTTTTTACATCACAAATTATTTTAATGAATATTTAACTACTAAAATCAACACCAAGAAGGTCTTGAACATACTTCTCCTATGTTCTCTCACAACTTTTATCATTATCTTTCCCATTTTCATGTATATAAGTATCAAAACCTATATTTGAATTTTCCTATATATTTTTAGCTTTCATTTTCACTACATTGTTTTCATTGAGCATTTACTTTTGTAATTCAAATTATCATAACTTTCATTTTATTTTCAAAAATAACTTTCATAATCGATCATTACATTGTTTTCCTTGAGCATTTACTTTTTGTAATTCAAATTTTCATAACTTTCATTTTATTTTCAAACCTTAATTTTTTGAGAAAACTTGCTTACTTTAATTAACATATTTCTTTTAATTTTAAAATGTTATGTTAGTTATTGAATCCATAGTCCAAAACTATGGATTTAATTTCATAGTCCAACACTAAATATCTTAGTTATTGAATCCACTTTGAATGTATTTTGTAAACTTAATTTCTTAATTGAAGAACATTTGACTTCAATTTAAAATGTTTTCAGTGTCCTTTTTATATGAACTGAACATTGAAGTTGGAATTATTAGCACTGGTAGTTTAAATAGTTGTCTTAAGCTTGAGAGACTATTATGGTTGATTGTAACCTCTCTCTGTAGAAAGACAAAAATATTTCTTGAATTATGCGGAGGTTCAAGAGCTACTACCCGCTTGAATAAATAAATAAAAATTGAAGTTTAATTCTTCATAAAGTATTCGGACAATGCCCATTCTTGAAGAAGCGTTTTAGAGTTATATATTTCAAAATTTATAGGTACGATTGAACGAATAAATTTAAATTTAAATTGTTGTAGTATTTTATTAGATGGATATTACAGTAGTGGCCCATATACTTATATTTCATGCATAACCACACTAGCTCACGGGTGAGAACCAAAGAAAAGCTTAGACTATGTATAATGTTTTAAAACTTTATTAAATGCTACATTAAGATGTATATAGACTAATTTAATAACATTAAATAAATTAAAAAAACAACTTAAAATAACATTAAATAAAAACTTCACCATGATGCACAAATCTCGTTGTTCAACGTTTAACACTTAAAATTGCTCTGAATGCAAAACATCTATGCATGAAAAATTATGGTTACAATGCAAAACATCTATGCAACGTTTTGTAATAAAACCATTGCTCTGAATGCAAAACATCTATGCAACGTTTTGTAATAATCGCTCCCAGCTTCTCAACAAACATCTTTGAAAAAGCGTCTTGTATGTATGAAAGCCAAGTCGGTTGTAGTTGACGCATAGCCAACACCTTGTCTTCTAAGATTCATCAACAGCAAAAATGGCATATCATGGTTCGAGCCCTCTAAGTTCGCAAATACTTTTTAATTCGAATGCAAGAGCACCATCAAAATGGGAGATCTATGATCCGACTTATGTTTTTTCAAAACTCTTAGAAAACGTAATCTTATCTTCCTCCAACATGTGCAATAGTACTATAGATTATCAGAGTACCAGCACTAATTCAATGAGTTTTAGCATCTTCAATGTAGCCTAATCATAGGCTAGGAGACGGTGAGGAGGTGGCTAGGCGATGAGGTGGTGAAGAGTTAGTGGTGAGGTGCTAGCATCGACTGCATAGCATCGACTAAAGTGAAGTGCAATGAGGAGGAGTTGGCATCGACTGCAGTGAGGAGATGGTGGTGAGGCGATGACATCTACTGCACAGCATCGACTGCAGTGAGTAGAGACGACATCAATTGCAGTGAGCTTTATAAATATCATCAATACTTGGATGTTTTAAGATTTTTTTAAATTTTATATTTAAAAAATATTTTTTCTCTTTAAAAAATAGTCAAAAAAAAAATTCATGTACACCAGGGGAAATTAAGTCCCATCGTATGCTATTAACCATTCAAAAATTATATTCATGAAAATGAAAAAATTAAAAAAATAATTTAATTATTTAAATAAAAGATGTTGCAAAAGCCTTGTGAATTAATAAGAGGTTAGAGTGCATAATATCATGGTGTGCCTCCAAAACTCATCAACTAATGTAGTAGAATGGACTAGCTAATAGGCAGTCAACTATCATTGACCGTGAGGCCAAAGCTAGAGTCCCTGGTAGAGGGAGGGACTAATAAAGGAGATATTGGGAAGATCTCAAACAATTGATGTGATTAAAAAAAATTATTTCACATAAAACACAAAAAGTTTAAAAAGCAATAATTTAAGTATTTAGATGTTTTATTAATTTATTTTAATAAGTTTAATATATGTAAAATATTAAGAATTAAGAATTTTAAGGAATTTAACCATCTTAGTATAAATAAAGAGAAGTTCAATTCATATAAAAGACTTAAAATCCAAAATTACAAAATTAAAAAGAATTATATAGAGGAGTGGGCCTAATGGTTAAGAACATGTGTTTCCTCTTAAAAGGTCACAAGTTCAAATCCAGAGGAGGGTAGGGTATGTATACCTTCATAGACTTTACCAGTCAAATCGTTGGGCGGAGGGGGGTCCATAGAATTTTTATGAGTTGTAAATTTTTGTGTTAAATTGTGATTTTCAAATATGGCTTTTTATGGTCTCTAGTTGGTTGGTTGTAAATTTTTGTGCTAAATTGTGATTTTCAAATATGGCTTTTTATGGTCTCTAGTTGGTTGGTTAGAGGGTGATGTTGACCTCAGGCATTGGGTGTGGTAACTAGCTGAGCTCATAGTGCATTGACTGTTGTTCAATCCTTCAACTAAGTAGTGAATGTTATTTAATGCTCCTAGTGAAAAGAATTCAATGTTCTTGTGCACATGTTCTTTCCTCCCTTTGTTCTTCACGCAATTGAGGTTCATTGGATTGTGGTATGAACTAGGGTTACATATTCATGGTCAATGGAGGAAATCATTGTTATTGTCTGTGTTTGAGTGTTGGGTTGTTGATTATATTCTAATGTTTAGCGAAGACCCTTGATTTAGAGGTAATCATCTCAATTAGACTCCTTCTTGGAATTTTGCTTGGTCTTTTGTGTCGCTTTCTAACTTAGTTCATTGTCTCTACTTCTGGGTGTGTTTCTGGAGCTCGATCTGGGGCTTCTTGTTGGGTTTGCTTCCATGCCCATATTCATATTTCTCTAAAAGTTATCATCTTAGGAACTCCATGGGGGTTTTTTATTTATGATTGTGTTGCATGTTCTAGGTGTGGTTATGCTTCTTTTAATTGTATCTCCCTTGGCAACCAGCTTTGAGAAATGTTGGTAGATTGAAATCAGTTACTCCTACAAGCCTTTAAGTTGGTACTGAGTGCAATTGTGTTCTCCCTAGCTTCTTTTGGTGCTTTATTGAGATGCACCTAGTTTCAGGTGCTTGGCTTGGGCACACCATTTAAGATCAAAGTTGTTAAGGTAAGTATCACTCCTAAATTTTTGCTAGCTCATAATTCTAAAGGAGCCTGATAGTTTTGTTTTTTTCTCCATTCTCATTCGCCTCAAAAGCTTTCTTCACCTATTGTTTAGGTTATTTCCAACTTGGCCTTGGTTATATTATATATGGATAGTATTCTTCTCTTTGCATGTAGGGATTATGGCTATATTTGATTATTTCTAGCCTTAAATATGCCCCTCCCTTGCATTTATTCAATTTTCTTAGATTGCATTGTCTACCTTACCGACTAGTCAATTCTAGTAGGCTATCCCTTCATGTCTTTATCATAATTTTGGGTGTTTATTGGGTCATCACAAGTTTTTCATGGCTTGCAACCTTAGGCCCTGCAAGATTGAGTTTAATTTCTCCCTCTAAAAGTGCTCAGCTCGAGAGTTCCACGGGAGTTTCTGTTTTTTGTGTGTTGTGTGTTCTAGTTGTGGATCTACTTTTTTTAACAGTCTCTCCCTTGGCAAATAGTTTTAAGAAATGCTTGTAGCTTGAAACTCATTTCTCCTTTAAGCCTTTGAGTTGGTACTAAGTGAGATTGTGTTCTCCCCAATTTCTTCTAGTGGATTGTTAAGTTGTGCATAGCTTCAGGAGATTAACTTGGGCACAACACTTAAGATCAAAGTTGTTAAGGTAAGCCCAACTCTGCCATTTTTTCCATATCATAATTATGAACGAGTCCAATAATGTTGTTTTTTTCTACATATCGTGTTCACCTCACAAGCTTCCTTCACCTTTTGTTTGGGTCATTTCCAACGTGTCCCTAGTTATTTTTAATATGTGTAATTGTTTTCTCTTTGCATGCAAGGATTTTAGTTGTATTTGATAGTCTCAAGCCTTAAATCTACCCCTCCCATGCATGTATTCAAATTTCTTAATTTTCCTTGTCTACCCTCTCAACTAGCGAGCTCAAATAGGTTCTCCCTTCATTTGTTTCTTATCATGTCAAGTGTCTATTAGGTTCTTACATGTTGTTAATGGCTTGCAACCTCATGCTTTGCAAGCTCAAGATCAATTTCTTCCTCTTGCACTTATTATGGCTTTCCTTGTATTATTATTTTTGCAATGCTCCCACCAATGGTTTGTTTGCTTCATACTATTCTTCTCACAGACTGACTATTGTATTCTTTATCATGAAGATGGATCATTTTCTTGTGCTACAAGGGTTTGAGGTGTTGAGATACAGTTTTGATAAAGCGGATAGATAAAGCTTCCAACATTATTTCTCTTTTATTCATAATTAGTAGTAGTTATTATTCTTTTGTTATGTTTGATTGAGATTATAATTTGACTTCTCAAGCATCGTTATCCTTCCATTACATGTCTTTGCACAAACATAAAGCAAATAGGTGAAGCTTAAAACTTATTAGTTTGAATTCAAGAAGATAAGGTGAAGCTTAAAACTTTACTTCTTTGGTATGCATAATTGGAAACTATTATAATTATTTTGGTATGTTTGATTGAGATTATTTGACTTATGGAGCATCGTTATCCTTCTATTGCATGTCTTTGCACACACAAAAAGAAAATAAGTTGAATTAACAATTTCAATTCAAGAGATGTTTTACCTCTTTTATTTTTATTCTCCTTGTTCTCATTCTTGTATATTTTTGTTTTGTAAATTTCATTTTTTGGTTGTAATTACAACATCAAATCATTGGATTCTCTAGTTTTGGATACGTTTGGGGCTCCATCACTCACACGAGGAATGTTCTAGACCTGTAGCCTCCTCCCCCCATCCTGGTATTAACCGAATGTACCTCCTATTCAGGCACGCACGTGTTAATATCCCCACAACAAATTTCTAGTCACTTCACCTAGCTGGAAATTGCATCAACAAAATGGTTTAGGTACACTGGATTCAGTGGTTAGCACCATCCTCGCCCCCATTTATATCATCCACATGAGATTCAAATCTTAATAATGCTCAACGAGGGTCGATTTCTCCATGTACCTGATGTATATGACAGGAGACTCAATTCATCCTCCCTGGATGTTATTTCTCATGCGTGCGCATGCGAACCTTGTTGAAGTATTTGATGAAGGTCCATTATCAATTGTTGTGGGTGTTTGTCACTATTGTTCTCTAAGATATGTGTTATATTGAGGGGCATTTTGGTCAATGAATTCTTGAATTATATGGTCATAGAGATATATATAAACTAAATAATATTAATATTTTAATATTAATCTTGATATCTAGTAATGAATCCTAGATTTCTCAGCTTACCCAGA
>ML788664.1:224571-253632 GCA_009831015.1 Picea engelmannii
TATTTAGAGAAAGAGGAAGGAGCATGAGGCCTTGCTTAAGCAACACCGGAATGAGCCTCCTTCCCTTAGGGTTTTGATTCTAGGGCCCTGCCATTGCAACACCATAGAACCTTACCTTCTAGTCTCTAAATTTTAAATCCTCCAGAGATCTTTTTCCCTTTCTTTTGACTCCATTTCACCCTAAGGCACTGGTTAGACTTGCAACGTTGAGCTTTTGCTGTGTAAAATCATCTTCCAAACTTCAAATTTTGAAACCCTAACTAACCCTAACACTACTAACCTAGGCTGACGTCATACTTGACGCAACAACCTTTCCAACTAGCAAATAAGCAATTAATGATGACGTCAAGCATTTATTGAGCTATTGTTGATTGAAAATATTGTTGGCTTGGTCATTATTATAGACATTGATGAATTGATAATCTTGCATAGGCTATTTGGCATAACGTTGACCTCTTTTTGTCTATTATATTGCTTGTTAAATGAAATCAGATAATTAAGAAGTACTAACCCTTTGAATTATAACCTGCAAATATACATATAGTGATGTTATTGTCTTGTTCCGGGCAGGTGTTCTCAACAGGGACTTCACTTCTTTATTGGTTGATTAGCCAGAATATATGATACTGGTGGTAACCTGAGAGGAGGGAAAACCTTAAACTCTTGACCTTATATTCTTTGCCTCTTCAAACCCCAGGTTACCGGGGACGTCTCCCCTGGGCTAACCTCCCTAAACAGAAAGAACCTCCCCATCGAGGTGACAGTGGGTGGGGAAGGTTCCTGTTACGCCAGTTTGTCCACTATCCTGTAGCCTGTGACCTAAAATACAAACTGCGCGATAACAGGCCCTATCTTAATATGACTAATAATAAACAAGATAATTAATATTGTTAATATTAATTATAATAATAATAATAATAATAATATATTTGACTTCGAGAGGTCAGCCCTGTTGAGCCAATAGACGCCTTTGTTGATTGGTCAAGTCTAGTATAAGTAAGAGATGATTCTCCATTGTAGAATCATATCTTCCTTGTGTGTTTGGAAACTACAGCAAATACATCTACTTGGGAAAAGGTGTGCACCTCTCTTGGGCGCTAGTATTCTAGGGCTTAAGCACCCTCTTGTGTGCTAAGTCATTCTTGGTGGTGAAAGGTCTTTCTCTTGAAGAATTTAACAAAGTATTTGGCTGGGTTTTCTTCCATTGTTGAGAAGGGTTTCCCAGGATATTTCTTGTGTTCTTGTGCATGGTGTTTCTTCTTGTGATCTTAGTTGTTGCAACATTCTTGCTTATGGTTAAGACATGATAAAATGAAATGAAATACATGCTTAACCTATCTTATTGAAAATTCAACATGGTATCAGAGCATAGGTATTGAAGATCCCATTGCACAAGCATTTTCCATCTCCTTCACTCTCTCGTTTGCAGAAACTGTACGGCCCTCCTAGGGTTTCCAGAAAATCTATACGGCCTCCTTTTCTGAGAGCTTTCACCACTCAAAACTTGGATGCTTGGGATGAAAAATACATAGAAGGGTACGGCCTCCTTCAGCGTACCTCTAGAAAGTCTCAGATCTAAATTCTACGCATTTCAAAATTTTGACCCTAAGGGTTTCGTCAAAATTCTGCAGAAAATTATGAATTGTATTTCTGAGAATTTCTTGAAGAAGCTCCACAACCTACCAAGGCTATCATATTTATTAAAGTCTTATTGTTTGCAGTCATAATCCCAACAAAACCTAAAAGTGATATCCTAGCCTAGCCGTTAGGTTTTCTAGCCTAGTTGACAAGGGTTTGTGAAGATGAGAAAATTCATGATGGGAAGCAAGCTCAGTACAAAACTCCAAATCAATGAAGACATCAACATCTCAGCTCTCTCAGGTATGGTTCCTATCAATGAAAATACTTGTCTAATTGACAGTGGTGCCTCTAGGCACATGACCGGTATTAGAAATCATCTAACACACTTCATTGAGAAAGAGACACATCTACATGTTGTCCTTGGAGATGATGCTAGATATAATGTGAGAGGAGTTGGAACTTCTACCTTCCAACTAGATTCAAATATGCAGCTCAAACTAGAAGAAGTTCTATATGTACTAGGAATGAAGAGAAACCTTGTCTCTATTTTGGCCCTTGAAGACAAAGGTTACAAAATTACCTTCTCATAAGGAAGAGTCCTTGCATGGCACAAAGTCTCTCATATCAGTTCTTCCAAAGTAATTGGTGTCAGAGAAAACAACTTATACAAGTTGACCATCAAACCAGTTCAAGCCTTACTACATGACACTATCATCTTGAGTGAGTTATGGCATAGAAGACTTTCTCACATTCATTATATAGCTCTTCCATCTATAGGGAATATGGTAACAGATCTACCAGAGATCTAGATCCAACATAAAGGTGTTTGTAAAGGTTGTGCCCTTGGTAAAAATGTTAAAGGATCCTTTCCTAGCAGTGATAACTGATCCAAGGAAATTTTGGACCTGATACATTCAGATGTATGTGGGCCAATGACTGTTGCATCCTTAAATGGGTACTTGTACTATGTACTCTTCATAGATGATCACTCCAGGAAAACTTGGATTTACTTTCTGAAGAACGAGGATGGAGTCCTTACCAAGTTTCAAGAATTCAAAGCTCAGGTTGAAAACCTGACCAGAAGAAAAATCAAATTATTGAGATCAGACAATGGAGAAGAATACACCTCAAAAGAATTTATTAGTTTTTGTATTGAAGTAGGGATCAAGAGGGAGCTCACAGTTTCGTACAATCCTCAACAAAATGGGGTTGTTGAAAGAAAGAACAGAACTATCATTGAGGCAACTAAAGCAATGATACATGATCAGAGTCTACCCATGACTCTATGGGCAGAAGCATGTATGACAGTAGTATATGTTCAAAACCATAGTCCTCATCAAATCCTGAAGAACATTACTCCATAAGAAGCATTCACCAAAGGGAAGCCTGATATCGGACACTTCAGAATATTTGGATGTCTTGTGTACCTTCATGTACTCAAATAAAAGAGATCAAAACTAGAACCTTTAGGAAGAAAGGGTACATTTGTAGGATACAGTGAATCCTGAAAAGAATATCGAATCTACATCCCAGGACAGAGACAAATTGAAGTAAGCAGAGATGTTACTTTTAAAGAAGAAGTAGCCTTCCAAACATTCAGATAAGTGTAGATGGGAATAGATGGTGAAACAATACCTCCTCCTCATTCAACAGTTCAAAGGGAGACAGATATCATTCCAGATGAGCCAACAACACCAGTTGACCCAGTTACTCCAGCAAATTTGGTTGCCCCAAGTAATATACCTAGAGACATCATAGTTGGGCATAAAAGACCTGCTTGGGCTCGACAAACTTTAGAAGAAGCAGAAGGGCATAAAGCCCCAAAAGAAGCAACCAGAGAAATCAAGAGGCCTAAGAGATTCTCAAGCTACCTTTCAACAATGACTCACATTATTGATTCAGAGCCAACTTGCCATGGAGAAGCCTCAGGTGAGAAAGTATGGAAATATGCCATGACTGAAGAATATAAATCTATACTAAAGAATGATGTATGGGATGTTTTCCCAAGACTAGAAGGAAAGTTTGTGGTGACTTCCAAATGGATTTACAAAATCAAACATGTTGTTGATGGAAGCATTGAAAGATATAAAGCAAGATTTGTGGCCAGAGGGTTCTCACAAATAGAGGGAGTCGACTATGACGAGACTTTTGCACCAGTAGCCAGATACACCTCCATTCAATCTATCATTGCACTAGTTGCTTCCATGGGTTGGAAGCTACATCAGATGGATGTAAAGACAGTCTTTCTCAATGGTGAAATTGAGGAAGAAGTCTATATTGAACAACTAGAAGGTTTTGTTATACACAACGAAAAATCTCATGTATGCAAATTGAAGAAATCCCTATATGGTTTAAAACAAGCACCACGTGCTTGGTACGAGAAAATGGATGGTTTCCTGATGAGGTTGAGTTTCAAAAAAAGCACAACCGACCCAAACTTATATTATCACATTGATGGCAATGAGTGTTTGATTCTAGTTCTATATGTGGATGATCTTTTCATCACCGGTTCAAAGAGACTCATTGTTGAATGCAAGCAGACATTAACTGCTAAATTTTAAATGAAGGATTTGGGCCAAATGCATTATTTCTTGGGACTATAAGTATGGCAAAGATCAAATGAGATTTTCCTAAGTCAAGGAAAATATACTTTGGAGATACTGAAAAGATTCAAAATGACAGATTGTAAATCCATGCCTACTCCAATGGTAATGGACTTAAATAAGATGAATGACATTGATTTAGGAGACATAGATCCACATTTATATCAACAGCTTATTGGATCTTTGATGTATTTGTTTAACACCAAACCAGACATTTGCTATGCAGTAAATGTGCTTAGCCAATTTATGAGCCAACCAAAACAGACACACTAGATAGCTGCAAAACACGTATTGAGATACTTACAAGGAATAATTGGTTATGGCCTAAGATATGCAGCCAATGTGGACCTAAGACTGGAAGGATATGCATATGCAAATTGGGCAGGAAGTGAAGTAGACAGAAAGAGAACCTCAGGTAGTTGCTTCACCCTAGGATCAACCATGGTTTCCTAGTGCAGCAGAAAACAAAGCTCTGTGTCTTTTAGTAAAGTAGAGGCATAATACATTGCATTGAGTGTGGAAGTTCATGAAGTTGTATGGATTCACAAACTTTTGACAGACTTGTTTGATTATGAGATGGATCTGACGACTATTCATTGTGACAACCACAGCTGTGTAAAGCTATCCGAGAACCCAGTATTTCATGACAAATCAAAACACATTGAAATCAAGTATCACTATATCAGAGACATGGTGCATAGGAAGACAGTACATGTACAATATCTTTCTACTCATGAACAAATTGCAGATGTTTTCACTAAACCACTTGCCAAGACAAAGTTTGAGTATTTCCATGAGAAACTTGGCCTAATGGAAAATGCCTCCCTAGTTGAGAGGGAGTGTTGATGAATGCAACTATGTGAGACATTCTCCAGCTTACAAACCTATGAGGTGTGGATCATTGCAACTATGAGAAGTCTTTCTCTCAGCTTACAAACTTGAGAGAAATCCCTGAAGAAGGGTATGTGGTTCCTGCCTAAGAAAGAACTGGGAACGTAGAGATGACCTCCTCCATTTAGAGAGTTAAGAAGAACTCCAAATGATTATCCAATGGAAAATCAATATGTTGAGTTAGGACGTGCCTGTGGCTAAGCACAAGGTGAACGTGTGAAATCCCAAAGTGTTGGGTGCATCGTCATGAGAACGGAAATGAAGATAATGTATGAGCCTCCTCTGAGCAGCAGAGTTGACAAGAAGACTCCAGATGATTCTCATGTCGGTGGCAGAGGGAAATCAGATCTGTAGAGTGGATGTGCCTATGGACGAGCATAGGTGAACGTGTGAAGACCTGGTTCTTCTGTGTAATGCAGTGAATCAGAGCTATGACATCCCTATGGATGTGCCCCTATTGGATGAGCACCAATGGGTGTATCACATCCTTTTCTATATATTATTCAAGAGTCAGACCTACCTGTAACCCTAATTATTATGTAAAGGGTACAGGCCGACCCTATCTTAATATGACTAATAATAAACAAGATAATTAATATTATTAATATTAATTATAATAATAATATATTTGACTTAGAGACGTCGGCCCTTTTGAGCCAATAAACGCCTTTTTTGATTGGTCAAGTCTAATATAAGTAAGAGATGATTCTCCATTGTAGAATCATATCTTCCTTGTGTGTTTGGAAATTACAGCATATACATCTACTTGGGAAAAGGTGCACACCTCTCTTGGGTGCTAGTCTTCTAGGGATTAAGCACCCTCTTGTGTGTTAAGTCATTCTTGGTGGTGAAAGGTTTTTCTCTTGAAGAATATAGCAAAGGATTTGGTTGGGTTTTCTTCCCTTGTTGAGAAGGGTTTCCCAGGATATTTCTTGTGTTCTTGTGCATGGTGTTTCTTCTTGTGATCTTGGTTGTTGCAACATTCTTTCTTATGGTTAAGACATGATAAAATGAAATGAACTACATGCTTAACCTAGCTTATTGAAAACTCAACATGTACTAGAGCATAAGTCTTTAAGGATTATAAGTTGCTTACCTAGGTCATAGGGACTCTTCGCCATAAGAACAATATCATTGGAAATACCCCTAGGTTGAAGCCAATTCTAAATATACATATACTTTATAGGCTAGTGAGTCGGGATGTTTTGGGCCATAGTGCCTTTGTATATATTTTTTGAGGCTAGAGTGTCTGTGTGATTTAGGTCGGGGAGTCGAAAGGCCTACGAGCCAACATTGTAATATGTAATCACACTATGATATATTAATAAAATACATCACTATTGTA
Source organism: Picea engelmannii (assembly GCA_009831015.1). Taxonomy (NCBI): domain Eukaryota; kingdom Viridiplantae; phylum Streptophyta; class Pinopsida; order Pinales; family Pinaceae; genus Picea; species Picea engelmannii. Next base: position 230,992 of record ML788664.1, read on the forward strand.
GACCAAGTCAAACGAAAGAGTGTGGGGGGCTAGGACTCCACGAGAGGGAAAGGGGGCTAAGGGATTAAGAAAATGGGCTAAGTCAAGGGAGCTTATGCCAAGGAATAAAATAATGTTATTCCTAAGTCATAAGCTTTATGATATAATTTTATCCTAAGTTCCTAAGGGAAGGAACGAATTACCAAGTGGAGTCCAAGGCAGTTCCTAGAGTGACAAGTGTCAAGATAGGAACATGCAAATATATTGTTGGGATTCTAATGTAATGAGAATTCATTCAATCATCTACTCAATCATTCCATCATCCATACCTTTATTGGAGAGGGAGAGCTATGAAGTTGGTTACCCTGTAAATCCTTGGTGGTTTGGGTTGAAGAAGAAGGTTGTCATGCCCATGGAGAAATCTCTTTGGGTGAGAGAATTGTTAGGAATAGGTTTCCCTGGGTGTTGTCTACTGGGTGGAAAACTCTCAGAGTAGACTTGCATTCCAAGTGCTACAAATCTCTGATACTTCTTGGTCGGCTTGTTGTTGAAGCCTTGGAATGGAAGTGGGACAACCAAAGGACTATTGAGCAGAGAAGTGGTACACTTCCTAGTGTGGGATGGGCTATGGAGAATGTGAGGCTATGAGTTGGGAATTGTTGTTGGAGTTGGAACCTAGGCCTATATTTTATTGTGTTGTCTCTTATACCTTAGTTTGACTTAGGTAGCCTTTGCCCTGGTGGAGTCATATTCTATTGTTGAGAGTGCATGAACAATGAAGTCTACAACTAGGAGGAATGTCTGAGGTCTACAACTAGTCGGTGATTTTAATTAAAATATAAGTGTATTTTATGTGATATTATGATGTATATCATGTATTAATTATGTTTAATCATGCTATGTTGTAATTGTATATACTTATGCTTGGATTATATGTTGTAAAATTGAATAGTTATGTTCATATGTAGGGCATTTAGTTATTAAATGGTATCAAAGAAATTTTTGTTGTGTTGTGGCTCAGCTTGGGGGATGGGGATGTTACATTGTTGTATCATAGCCATTAGTTCAACACCGATTCTGAATGGGCCAGAGATAACACACAGACGCTAGAATTGCAGTTTAAAAAGTTTTGAGAATGTCTACAAAGTGTTTTGCAATATTTCCTAAGAAGCAGTTTGGGAGATTTCATGAGGTATTCGAGGGAATTGAGCCCATGGGTTAAAATCCCCAATTTTAAACTTAGTTTGATCATTTTGGGTCCTATAATTGGTCGAATTTTAGACATTACAGAGCAGTCGGAGTGAAATTGGGCAAAAGCCCCAATTTCTGCAGTGAAATTCATGGAAAATTCGATGTGGGAGTGTCGAATTTCAGGTGCAGAGGTCAAATTGCATGCACGGGTCCAAAATTAACCGCAACAAGCTTAATTTCAAATCTTCCATAGCAGTCAAAGAATAAATTTTGAATTTGGATGATTTTTAGAAAAAAATGAAATTTGGAAAAATTATGAAATTTGGGTAATTTTCCATACATGATGTCAACATGATGTGGAGGTCATGTGGCAGGTGATGTGGATTGCCATGGTGGCGGGGTGACCACTAGAGTGGAGACCAAAACCATAAGTGGTTTTGCATCGTGAATAAGTGGTTTTTGAGGAAGCTCTTGGCGATGTGAAATGAATAGGATGCTACCATGTATCACTGGGTGGTAAGTGGTATCACATTGTGAGGTGTTCTGTTGATTTAAAATTTGGTCCCCTCAATTTCCTACTGTTTGGAATAATAAAAAAAATCAATATCAAAAGAAGAAAATTTTGAACAATCATAACCTCATAGTGTATCCCTTAGTATCAACTTCGTCGTGCATCTTACAAAATCAAAATCTAAGTTCATATACCTGAGATACTCATGCAAGAAGAGCCTTGAAGAATTGCAATAAGAATTTTTCTAAGTGAAGAATTTTTTCTAAGTGTTCTGCTCCTTTTTCCTCTCCATTTTTGAATTTTTGACTAAGTACTCTCCTCACTTAGTCATTTCTCTCACCTTCCATCTTCTATCCATCTCCACACTTGACCATTTTTCTCTCTTATCCCTTCATCTCTCTTCATACTCTCATCCCATACTTAGCCATTTTCCCATTTTCTCATTACTCTTCATACTCTCATCCCATACTTAGCCATTTTCCCATTTTCTCATTACTCTCATACTCCCTTCTCTTCTCATACTTAACCATTTTCCCACTTCCACTCTACTCTCCATACTCCATATTCTATACTTAGCCATTTTTCCCTCTTTCATTCCTTACTCTCCTTTCCTTACTTAGCCATTTCCACATTCATTTTTCTATTTCCATTTCCATTTCTTTTCCATTATTTCATTTTCCATTTCCATTTCTTTTCCATTATTTCATTTTCCATTTCCATTTCTTATATTTCTTTTTCCACTTTCCTTCCCATATTTCACATAATTATTTTTATTTTTCCATTTTCCTTTCCATATTTCACATAATTCTTTTCATTTTTCTTCTCCATATTTCACGTAATTATTTTCATTTTTCTTCTCCATATTTCACATAACCTCTCTCCAACATTCATTCATATTTATTATAACTTACCGCGGTTTGATGATATTTCTTACGGCTATACCTCATTTACGTGACCCTCACAACGCACCATTGAGTTCTGTGAACCCCATTATGCACCCATACTTAGAATTTTTCACAACTCTTTTTACCAAGTCTTACCTCCATAACTTCGCGGGTCGGTAATCACTCTTTCATGTACTACGCCCCTCCATCCAACCGATTCTCAACACTTAGAAATTTTACAACTCTTTTTACTACCTCTTACCTCTCCTCTCAACACTTAGAATTTTTTCACAACTCATTCTTACTAAGTCTTACCGCTGGTCTGCAGTGATTTCTTAAGATTCTTACTATACCCTCGATTCGTCCAACCAATCCATTCTTATACTCTATACTATAATATCATACTTAAACATTTTCACGACCTCTTTTACCATCAATTACCACCTTAAATACCTCTACATTTCTTTTCATTTTTATTTTCCATATTTCACATAACCCCTCTCCAACACTTAGTCATATTTTGTATAACTTACCACGGGTTAGTGATATTTCTTACGACTATACCTCATTTTCACGACCCTCACAACGCACCCTTGAGTTTCATGACCCCCATTGTGCACCCATACTTAGAATTGTTACAACTCTTTTTACCAAGTCTTACCTCCATAACTCCACGGGTCAATGATCACTCTTTCATGTACTATGCCCCTCCATCCTACCAATTCTCAACACTTACAAATTTTACAACTCATTTTACTACCTCTTACCTCTCCTCTCAACACTTATAATTTTTCACAACTCATTCCCACTAAGTCTTACCGTGGATCGGTTGTGATTTCTTGAGATTCTTACCATACCCCATTCACGTAACCCCGCGAACTCCTCATATTATTTAAATATCATTTCTCTTGTCCTAAGTTTTCTGGGTACATATCCAAGTGACATGTGGTAGGTGACTGGGTGGTGATTGGACTTGACAGACATTCATAGGTTGACTGGGCGATGACCGGGTGACCAAAATATTATCGAGATATGAATTTTTATAAGGCATTAAGAGCTAACCTAAGGCATGATTCCCATTAGTTCCCTTTCTTCACATGAATAATAAGGAAGGAAATTGCATTATAAACACCAATGTTTCAACCACCACAATACATATGGGATTAAAAAGGGAGAAATTAAATCAAAGGTCAAGATTGATCCAAGAGCTAGATCGATGGTTGCTGAGTAACGATCTTCCAGAGGTCATAACTCAAGATTGGGGTGTCCATTTTGGGAAAACTATACTTAGTTAGAAAGTTAACTTGATGAGGAAGACAATGGAATAGGTATTAATGGCGGAATTTGGTTAGAATTCTTCTAAATAATAAATATCAGTCCGCTAATTTTCCATGATTCACTGATAAATCTGTTTGGAACCTCAACTTTGCAAGGCTATAACTTGAGATCCATAACTCCAAATCTCACTCAATAGAACTCATTGGAAATTTGGGATGATGAAGATTGCATATAGAATGATTTCCATGGCTGAAAGGTCAAATATATTACTCAGAAAATCAAAACACAATCTACTTTTTTAAAATACAACCAGTTTAAATTTTGAAAATAAAAGTTTATTTAAAAACTTTTATTAAAGAGGAAATGGGCCCCAGTTCAAAGCATGAATTCCAATGAATTAAGTTCATTAATGATATTTCAATAAAGCATTAATTAAAGTGGTTACTCCAAGAAGGAAGCGTGTAGAAACTACTTCAAGAAGTTTTCTTAACTAATTTAGGAAGTTTTAAGGACAGATTTTAAAAAGGCAAGAGAAGGCATCATCAAGGGGTTGGCAGTCAGAAATTTCTACAATGGTGAAGAGTTTGTAGGAAGAAAAGATCTATATTTCCAAGATTCTATAAGTCGACATTTTCTTCTTCTATGTTTCTTTCCATCAAATCTTCCATGTTTTCTTTGAAAACGAGAAGATTTGGGTCTGAATAGTTCTTTCTTTCAAATCTTCAGTCATCTTGTGATATTTCAAGTCCAAGGGGAAAAACCCCTACTTGTAAAAAGCAGATGCAGTTCATTTCAGTTCATGTAATTTTCATTGAGCCCTTGTTGAAGTTGTTTTAGTTCTCTTGTTTTATACCTCATTGAATTTGTCATATTGGGCTATTCTTATAAATTTCTCCTGCAAAGAACTATTTTGGGGCATTACATTAGTGATTTATCATACTTGAGTTGAAAGCATGTGATTTCAAATGTATTGTCTATCAAAATATTTTTTCGATTTCTAAAAGAAATACTCATTTAAATTTCTTTGAAGACATGTCCATTTTTACTTCATCTTCCAAAAGACATAGCAAATTCCACGTTCTTTTTATTTTGCAAGAAAGGCAGAATCTTTGTTGAAAGGAAACTCCAAAACCTTGTGGACACAAATCTATGTTGAAACCCTTTATCCTTTCTTTCTTTAAATGATATGATGTATAGTTGTATATAATGATTGTACAACTATACATCTTGTCATCTTGTATATGTTGAAACCCTTTATCCTATTATATAGTCATCTTGTAACACTTTAGGTCCAAGGAGAAAAACCCCTGCTTGTAGAAAGTAGATGCAGTTGATTTTTGTTCATGTAATTGTCATTGAGACCTTGTTGAAGTTGTTTCAGTTCTCTTATTTCAAACCTCATTGAACTTGTTATATTGGGTTATTGTTATAATTTTCTCCTACAAAGAACTATTTTGAGGCATTACATTAGTGATTTCTCAGACTTGAGTTGAAAGCATGTGATTTGAAATGTTTGTATATCAAAATTCTTTTTTGAGATCTAAAAGAATTACTCATTTAAATTTCTTTGAAGACCTGCCCATTTTTACTTCATCTTACAAAAGTCATAGTAGATTTCAAGTTCATTTTATTTTGCAAGAAAGGCAGAATGTCTATTGAAAGGAGAATCCAAAACCTTATGGACACAAATCTTTGTTGACACCCTTTATATTTTTTTTATTTAAATGATGTGATGTATAGTTATATATAATGATTATACATTTGTATATACAAACTTTCTTGGAAAATCTTTCAGGGTTTTCTCTTTAGCATTCACCCTTTGCATTCATTATAGAACCATACAAAGAATATTCCAATATATTATAGAGGAGTACCACCTCTATAAAAAAATAGGGGGATTCATATCCTCATGAGGTTGTTGTTTGGATCTTGACCAATCTGAATATCAACATGTCCTTAACCTCCCAACAACTTCACCATGTGAAATGAACCACGACCATAGATCTCTCAATCATCTTCATCATTGGATCAGGGAGCATGTGAGTTATCGTGATAAACTAAAGGGTATTGGGTGGCAACTCCAAGGTGATAGTGTATGCAATGTGTGGTGGCAGGCTTGGGGATGATGTGGGTACCATAGTAGGCAAGGTGATATTGAGTGATACCATAAGCAGTATCACATGGTAGAAAGGCAGTTTTCCAGAAAACTTTTGGCGATGCGAAGCCAATGGGAGGATGCCACATAACATTAGGTGGCAAGTGGTATCACATCTCGAAGGTTTTTTAACCGTCGTGCAAGTTAACGATGTGAAATGTATTGTCCACCATTGATTATTAGCCAACCTCCATCGTTGGATCTAGGGTGAGGACAAGTTTGTGCGCCAAACGAAAAGGGGCACGAGATGAGACCTGCCCATCCCCACAACTAATGAATGGGTGCCACGTGGAGACTTGGCAGAAAAGGTGGGATCCATGTCCCATTCATAGTAAAATATGTGCTAAGTTGACAACCGGGTACAGTGGGGCCCGAAAGTTAAAGATAAATTAAAATAAAATTACTTTATTATTTAGAAAGTAAGATAAAGGTAAGAAAGAGGAAAGAGAAGAAGGAAAGAAGAAAGAGAGAAGGAAGAAGGTGTCGAAGGATGATGGGGTAGGGCCAGGGTATCCAAGGAGATTTCATGGCATCACCTCGTGGTGCCATGTGGACCCATAATTCTACATCAACAACCATGTCAGCAAAAACTACTCAAATTTCCTAGAATATTAAAGTGTTTTGCAAGTCGTAATCTTGCAGGGCATTTTTTAGGGCCTAAACAACATTTTTAGGAGTTCCACTTTTTGAGGTTGTAAGTGTTGCCTTTGAGGTTGTAAGTGTTGAAGGCACCACATAGAGTCTCTTAATATTAAATAAAACATCTCTAAGAGAGATCTCCAACAAGCTATTCCGGGAGATAAAGATAGATTGTATGAGGAAGTTACAAGCTAAACAGTGCAAGGTAAAATTTCAGCGCGAGTTTGCTTCCAGAGGGAATAAATCCATGCTCAGAATTTAGTTTGAGGCACAAGAGAAGACTATGGAAATATCATGAATCGTATAATACATATATGGAGCCAGATTGGGAATCTAGGAACCTAAAAGTGTACAGGAAGAGAAAGATTATCCCTGTAGCATTCAATGCTAAAAAGAGAAAACAATGAAAACTTCAGCAGGTTGTAACTAGCAGCCTGGATGCCAGATGAAGGTGAAACTTGCTAGATTTCTCAAAATATAGACATGAAGAAACCCTATTTGGATTTTGTCAAAATTCCAAAGGAGTTGGTGTTTGGAGTTAATTACAAAGGGGGGAATGGGTAATATTCATATGACTATAACTCGTTGCTCATAAATCAGAATGGGACAATGAAATAGTCATTAGAAAGGTATTGGATCGAAGAATATATAAATACACCCATAAATGTGAATTGGGAACTAGAATTCACAAGCAATTAGAAAGAATATTTCTCGTGCACTTAAAGGGCATACTTGTGCATAATTTTATAGATTTGTTGAATTATTTTGTCTAACAAATCCTATTGCATACACATTTTGCAGACTTAAGGGTACTGAAGTCTGATAGAAAATAGAAGAATCGAAAAAGATGCCATAGACATGGAATATGCATAGAGAACCTACAATCATGGTGATGATTTCAGGGGGTTGCACATCATCTTGGGTAATGCAGAAACTTAATCAAATGAGCATGGAGAAGGAAATGCAGAAAGCATAAATTTAGTAGAGACAATAAAGAGTCTATAAAGAGATGTGTTGAGCTATGAATTTGATAATGAGAGGCTTATGAAAGATCAGGAGAAAAAAAATGGATTCAACATCAAGTTGTTGCATAGCCTGGAGAAGATAGAGAAGAAGGTGAATAAGGAGACAAATTCAAGTAAGTCAAAGAATCACATATCTCAGGTCAAAAAGGAAGAATCTAGAAGTAGTAGTAGATATCATCATTACTTACCAAGACACTCAATTAGAAGAGCAAATAATAGTCCAAGTTTATCTCCTTTCATAATGCATAAGAGGAGGTCTTGGGTATATGAACTATAAGGGGAGATGGGGAAGATAAAACCTCCTACCTTTGATGGTGAGCACAGAAAATATGAGGATGCATAGGCTTGGCTATTGGGAATGAAGAAATACTTCCAATTGCACAATTATTCCTCATTGGCTAAAGGCAGAATTGAAATTTACCAACTTAAGGGAAAAACATCAATGTGGTGGGACTAGCTTGTGCAAGCAAAGCAAATTGATAAGAATACCACTTGGAGGCAGTTCAAAAAGTATTTTTATAATAAATATTTGTCCAAGTGTTATTATGATAGGAAGATGAAGGAGTTATATGAACTCAAGTTTGGTAGGATGACCATGGATGAGTATGAGAGAGTATTCTTAAAGCTATTGAGGTATGTTGACTTCATCAAAGATGAGCAGGTCAAGATTCAAAGGTTTCTAAGTGGGATACCTTCAACATTTAACGATAATATACAATATAATGATCCCAAGACTTTAGTCGAAACAATAAGGAGAGCCAAGTTCCTTTTTGATAAACATAGAGGAGGATCAACCTTTTAGAGGGTTTGGGTTGACAAGAAGAAAGGGAAGATGGAGCAAAGGAACAAAGGGTGCAAACCACCATTCTTCATAAATAGTTCTCAGGGACAATTGGCTCCAAATGAACCCAGAATGTCAAAGACGTTGGGAAAAAGACCAAGACAAAAACCTATTAAATGTTGGATTTGTGAGGGAGATCACATGTATAGAGATTGCCCTAACAGAGGAGAAAGAGTGAAGACTATTCACAATGTGAAACAGGCTAATACAGTTGAAGACATGGGCAGAAGCATGCCAAAATATATGTAGTCTTGGACAACAAGCAAGTTGAATTTAAGTCTCATATGATTAAAGTGAAAGGTAAGATCAATGATCAACCTATAGCTATTTTAATTGATTAAGGAGTTATCCATAGTTACATTGATCATAATCTCGTTGAGAGATTTCATTTGCAAAGAAGCAAGCATCGGAAATCTTGGTTGGTTTAGCTAGCTATAGGAGCTAAAAGAAGAATCATTGATTTGGTGAAGGATTGTTCAATGGGCATGAATAGACTTAGCACAAAGGCAGATTTGATCATACCTTTGGGTTCATATGATTGCCTAGTTGGTATGGATTGGTTGGACAAGCATCATGTTGTCATGGATTGCTACAACAAGGCATTCACTTGTTTGGATGAGGAAGGGAACTTGAGAATAGTTCAAGATATTCCAAGGGTAGTATCTATCAGATAGATTTAAGCCTTACAGCTGAAAAGAAGCTTCAAAAAAGGATGTCAAATATATGCAGCCCATTTGGAAGAGGAAGTTAAGGATAAAGTGTCAAGTATTGAAGATCATATAGTCTTGAAAGATTATGAGGATGCATTTAACAAGATATTGTGGTTTCCAGCAAAGAGAGATATAGATTTCTCCATTAATTTGATGCTTGGAGCTGCCTCAGTGTCCAAGACTCTTTATAGGATGAGCACACCAGAGTTGAAAGAATTCATATGCAACTTGAAGATATTTTGAATAAGGGGTATATGCCCAAGTGTGTCACCTTGGGGTGCCCCAATGCTATTTGTGAAGAAGAAGGATAGAACCTTGAGGTTGTGGATTGATTTCAGGCAACTAAACAAGGTGAACGTGATGAGCAAGTATCCTTTTCCAAGGATAGATGATATTTTTGATCAGCTGAAAGGTAAAAAGATATTTTCCAAGATTGATCTGAGGTGAGGATTTAAGAAAAAGGTATCAACAAGACAATATTTTGAACAAGGTATGGCCATTATGAGTTTACAACAGTGCCATTTGGGTTGTCAAATGCACCAGTTGTCTTTGTGTGTTTGATGAATGGTATTTTTAGAAATTACTTGGATAAGTTTGTCATTTTTTTCTTGGATGACATAATTATCTACTCTAAGTCCGGAGAAGAGCATGAGCAACACTTGAGGATGTTTCTACAAGTATCGAGGGAGCATCAACTATATGCTAAGTTGAGAAAGTGCTCATTTTATGAGAGGCAAATTCGTTATTTGGGCCACATTATTTCAGAGGAAGGGATAGCAATAGATCCTGAGAAGATAGAAGCCATTAGAGGATGGCCAACACCAAAGAATGTCTCAAAGGGGAGATCATTCATGGGGCTTGCAAGTTATTATAGAAGATTTATTGAAGGATTTTCAAGGATTGCACATCCAATCACTTATTTACAAAAGAAGGGTGTGAAGTTTGAGTGGACCTCTATATGTGAAGAAAGATTTCAACACTTGAAGAATTTATTGACAAGTGCACCAACATTTAGGATTGTTGATCCAAATGAATCTTTTATTGTGTGCATTAATGCCTGTAAGGAAGGACTTGGAGGATTCCTTGGACAAAATGGGCATGTGGTATGCTATGAGTCAAGGAAGTTGAAGGAACATGAGAGACATTATGCCACACATGATCTAGAATTGGAAACCATAGTTTATGCCTTAAAGACGTGGAGACACTATTTTATGGGGAAAAGATTTGAGTTGAGGATGGACCATAGTGGTCTGACATATTTGCTTGGACAACCAAATTTGAATGCCAGACAAATTAGATGGTTGGAATTCCTCAGTGAGTGTGACTTTGACATAAATTATATCAAAGGCAAAGAGAACAAGGTGGCTAATGCACTTAGCAGGAGGGTACATAAGATGCATACTACAACCATTAGCATGTACAAGTATGATTTGAAAGATAGAAGTTTGGAAGCTACAAACATAGATCAACATTATATGCAAACAAAATAAACATTATAGCAAGGTAATTTTCAGTAGAAAATTATGAGTTAAGAGAGGAAGGAATCCTCATGTATAGGGGTAGAGTATATGTGCCTAAATATCGGAAGTTGGAAAATATAGTGCTGAGAGAAATGCATAATGTGCCTTACCCTGGGCAGTCAGGTTACCAGAAAACAACTGCAGCTATCAAGAGCCAATATTTTTGGCCAGGTATGAAGAAAGAGGTGGTTTATTACATAGTCAAATGTCTAGAATGTTAGAAGGTAAAGGTTGAACACAAACATCAATCTAGATTGTTACATCCATTGCCCATTCCAGAGTGGAAATGGGAAGTTGTGACAAATGATTTTATCGCCAAGCTGCCCATAACAATGAAGCAACATGATTCCATCATGGTGGTGGTGGATAAGCTAACTAAAGTTACTCATTGCTTTCCAATGAAATTAACTCACAAGGCAACAAACATTCTAGAGATTTACATGAGAGAAATTTTCAGGCTACATGGTGTGCCTAGGGCAATTGTTTATGACAAAGATCCCAAGTTCACATCAAATTTTTGGAAGGGATTATTTAAAGGATTAGGGACAAATATGAAATTTATCACAACATATCACCTATAATCAAATGGGAAAACCGAGAGGGTCAATCAGTTGATTGAGGATATTGTATGTGATGGACAAGCCATCAAAATGGGAAGATTATCTACATTTAGTTGAGTTTGCTTATAATAATGGGTATCATACATCTTTAAAGATGAACCCATTTGAAGCATTATGTGGAAGAAAGTGCAACACGCCAGTGAGCTAGGGCAACCCAACAGACGGAGTAATGGTTGGGCCAAAATTGCTCAGAGAAATGGAAGAGCAGATGGTGAAAACAAAGCATAATCTAAAGGTTGCACAAGACAGGTATAAAATTTATGCATATAGATGCATAACACATAGAGAATTTAAAGTGGGGGAGCAGTCTTCTTGAAAATGAAGGCTAAGAAAAGTTTGTTGAAATTGGGGAGCTTCACAAAGCTAGCAGCAAGATATTGTGGACCATTTGAGATCCTGGAAATAATTGGTCATGTTGCATACATGCTTGCATCCACGTGCATTCCTAATGTATTCCATGTGTCTTTGCTTAAAAAGTATGTGCCCGATGTTAATCATGTAATTGATTGGAATGTAATTCAAGTGGAGCAAGAAGGGGAATTTTGAGTTTATTCAGTGTGCATACTAGACAGGAAATTCAAATTGGTCTAGAATCAAGCAATAGGATTGGTAAAGGTCCAATGGACCTCTTACGATCCTGAAGTTGCAACATGGAACCCCTAGGTTGAACCCCAATTGTATATACTTTATAGGCTGGTGAGCTAGCATGTTTTGGGCCAGAGTGCCTTTGTATATATGTTTTGAGGCCAGAGTGCATATGTGATTTAGGCTAAGAAGTCTATGAGTTGAAAGGCTTGTTATCACACAAGTTGTAGGTTGGGAAAAGCCCAACCCAAACCACAATATGGCGACAACTAAGAGAACACCTACCCACTGTCACCTTAGATAGGTATTCCAGTCACTTTAGAGATGAAGTAATCACCTCAAGGAGGGAATCTCGGTGACTGTTACACATTATTTTGGTCACCCCGGTGATCCACTGACAACATGTGTTCATGTTCCCAAAAAGAGTCTTTTTCCATGAGGAAAGTGATTGGATTTCTCTTCTCAAATACACTATTAAGGAAGGTCGTCGCACCCTGCAAAATGCATGGGATGCGATGATCCATGATCGTCGCATCCTGCTCTAGAGATGGACTGCAATGTCTCTGCATGTTGCATTATACCTAAGGTGCGACGATGTCAAAAGCTAAGAAAAGGTCAAGTTTCACGAATATTCTAGAAGGTGAGGTGGCCTCTGAACGATTTGGATCTTACTCGCTTCTCTGATTTGGCGGGATCATCCTAATCTCCTCACCCATCTCTCTTTCATACTATATAAAGATGGATCTCTCATGGAAAAGGCTAAGGTAATAGGCTAAGGATTGGATGGAGAATTCTACTTCGGATCATGCTTGAGAACCTCATTTTTGTTCATCAAGTCATTGTGGATCTTCTTCATTCAAGGTTGGAGAAAGTGTGTGTGTTGCAGCAAGTGTGTGTTGGAGCAAAGGGCCATTGAAAAGGGACCTTGCAACATCAAGGCTTTGGTTGTAATCTCCACTTTCATTTTAATATGATACAACAATATGTTTCTTTCCCATAAAACTAGCCTATTTTTATTATATGATTCCTTGATCACATACATAGGTTCTTGTTGAGTATATTATATTGCTTTCACTTTGGTTAGCTTGTGTTCCCTTGCAGGTTCAATTTCATTGGAGCATTGGAGCAGAGCTAGGATGGAAATGGCAAGAGGAAATGACATTTAAAAGGTATGTTGTCTATCTCTTGTTAATTAGTAAACTCAATGATTAGAGCTTAGGGAAAGTCTTATATTTTGTTCTGTTTTGTTCTAGTTCCGAGTGGATCTAGGGAGATTTGTTTATGTCCGCATTTACTGATTAATCCAATAACAATGACCCTAGGGGAAATGAGATGGAAGATGAAGAGATTATGATGTACTTCTATAGGTCAATGATGGAAGGTAAAAAGGGCTTGAAAAGGGTCTCGTATATGATAGAAGATGTGCCACACTATAGAGGACCTGCCAAGAAGTGATTGTACCTGCCCGACACACAAGGAAAACAAATATATAAGCCCAATAATGTGTTGGACAAGAAATTTAAGTTTTTTGTCCCTAATTGCAGAAATAAACAATGATATATATCAGCAAAAAAATATAATAAGAACTGTAAACAAAGTTGCTAAAAGTCTAGTTAAAGATGCAAGAGACAAGCTACCAATGGCTAGTTTAACTCAAATATTGATGCATGAAACTTTAGCAACAAGATAAGGTTGTCAGAAACTAGTATTGCAAAGATATAATTGCAGCCTTATGGATGTAGCAAAATAATTGTTACAACAAATAAATCAACCACCAAAACTTGCCAACAATCCACCCAAAAAGTGTGTTGAGACTAGTAGAGGATAGGGGCAAACTTTTAGCAACTTTTGATGGTTAGTTTGTCAGTTATTAAAAGATTTGCATTAGGGTGTCTGCCGCCCTCATGGTTGTAGACTAAATGTTGTAAAATCTCCAAGATTACCAAGAGAACTAAGACTCCCTAGAGGGTTTAGTAACCTCAAGGCATCCACAAAAGAATCCAACTTAAACAAGACTAATATCTCACTAAAACACGTTTACCAATGCAAACAATTTTATTTCTCCAATGAAAAAAAAACATATTAGTGCCTTTATAATAGGGTGAATGTAGTCTTTAAGACACAATTTAGATCAACAATATCCCTAGGGGTGTAAATCCTCTTTCTCTCTAGGGTATGTCAATCAAACTAGGGTAAATCTAGGAGGGTATACACTCTTGTATTTCTCCTAGCAACCATTGTCCAGGAATGACTTATAAACTTAGTAAATGAGATGAAGCTTAATGGAGGGTGTATGCAACATACTCCTCCTATGGTTTCAACCAACAATAACCATGAACAAGCAAAAAATAACTAACAAATGCAGATTTTTCCTTACCAAATCCAAGAAAGAGAGAGATAAAACCCTAGTTCACCAAGCATTTACCATTCAAGAGAAAGTAAAGAAGCTACCAAAAGGTGTGCACCACTTACACTCATACAATCTCCAAGAGATAAAACCAAAGATCATTTTCACAAGAGAGAGATACCAAAATGCACAAGTAGGGCACAAATTTCAACCACTAGTCTTCTCACAATGGGAGAGATATTCAAATGAGAGGCAAATGATCTCTATTTATACAAAATGTTCTAAACATAGTTTGTCCACAAAATTTAGGGTAAAACACAAGATAAGGGGTCAATGACCCTTATCTTTCCCCTTTACACAAAATAATACTTTTTTAATTCATAATTTGTACATAAAGTAAACCTTAAAGTAAGATGTAACCCTTCTAGGGTGACGTTTTGGCACTTTTGCAAGTCGTTGGAGTAGGAGATGAGTGCGTTAGGCCTCCAAATGACAAATGTATTCAAGCCAATATTCTCCTCCATGATCCAATACTTTTATCCTTCAAACGTGCCAAGTGTCCTCAACCACCACCAAAACGCTAGCCCTAATGTGACGCCAAGCCCTCAAGGGTAAAGTTTTGGCCTCCTTAGACAAGTTGTTTGGGTGGTAGATGCTAGGTTAGGTCCTCCATGATGTATTATAGGCCTTCAAAGGCATTTATTCATCATTCTCCATGTAGGCCCTTAGCATCCAACCTATGGGCTTCAAGCCCCATGGAGGACCAAGATAGACTTGTTCTTTCAAAACTGTCCACCAACTAGGTCTTGCAAAGACAAATGGATACACCCTCCAAGGATCTCAAGTAAAATGCATCATGATGAGTAAAAGAAATCAATAAAAGATCCATCTAATCATGTACATCCAAACCACCTCATCAAAATAAACCAATGCTCAAAGACCCTATGCAATTTTCCAAGTTTAGGTATGTGAGCCTTGACAAAACGACCTATTGGGTGATTCGTACATCAAGTTTAGGGGTGTTTCCCAAAGAGATGATCCAAGTGGATATCGGTGGCCACCCACCTTTTCCGACTGGCTCAAAACAGTTTTCTGGCAATTTTGGCAATTTACTATTTTTAGCAGGTTTTAACTTATGGGGCCATTTTGAGGGCCTAAATGAAGGTTTTCAAGATCAAGGTTCTCAGTGATATTAAAAGGCATGATTGAGCCCCCAAAATGAATCTCCTCGACAATACCTTTCCAACGAGCTATCATACGCTTAAAACGGAGATCGTATGCAAAAGTTACGACCCCGAGAAGTTGATGTACTAACTTACCCAAACGGGGCCCACATGACTTTTGGCGCTTCATCTCCTAGGGTTAGGTTTTTGGATGTCTAGGGTTTTTGGCATTCCTTTTTATTGTAAAAACGCCTTCAGAGCCTCATTGTACTCATCTTCTTGCGAATGCGAGTAGCCGTCACATCTCTTCTCAGAGATAAGCTACCACCATTCTAGCGAGTCTTTCACTCTGTATTTTTACAGTCTCTGTACATTTCTTTCATTAATAGAAATCGTGCATTACTGTATCTCTGTTTTTATGGTTGCATCTATGATATATTTATGTTATATTATTGAATATATGTGATATCTTTGTGCATTTCTTTATTATATCTCCAATCTCATTTCATGCCGAAAATAATCTGAATCAGGGGACCTCCTTCTAAGTCATGTGGATGAGGTGTCATGGATGGTGGGGGACTTTTGGGCATGGGTTTCATGACATACAAGGGGATGTAGTGTCTCATTTATGGGTGCCTTTGTAGAGGGTGTGTTGCACCTTAGTTTTCAATGCAACCCTTTTCCAAGCCCATTTATTGCCTTTTATTCTTTTAGGATGTTTACAAGTTGAAGCCAAGGTGGGGCTTCTACCTAAGCATGAAAAATTGTGCCCACCTTAACTCTGCCCTGGTCACATCATGCTTCCTTAATTTTAAAAAATGTGTCGGGCTTCTACCTAAGCAATAAAAACAATGCCCACATATGCTCCTCCCTAGTTGGCATTTTGTTATTAGTTATTCTTTTACAGGTCCCATCAGTTTCTTATGAGAGACATTTCATTGTCCTCAGGATCCCTGGGTGAGCATCTAGAAGGTTAATGATTGGCTTTTATCTTTTGCTAGATACCATCTTCTGGGCCTTCAGCCCCTTATTCCCGTGAAATGAGGGACAACCCCTTCTTAGGTTAGTACACCTAAAAATCCCAAAAGGTGAGGAGATGAGGGAATGAAGTGTGGAAAGTGACAAGTATGGTCGGGAGTGGCACAATGACTCGTCAAAAGAACCTCCTAGTAGCGAACCTATTCCTAAGGGTGACCCACTTACTAGGGTTCAATTTCAACCACCAAAGTGAAACAGGGCAAAGAGTATAATGTCCAAGCAAACATCACATAATCAAAAGTAGTAATAGATGCAACAAACTCAAATGCCTCAAATATTGAAATGACACTCACCATAATATAATACATGGCTTGTACCTCATGGAGAAATACCTAATGTCTTTCGGAGACCAACTGATGTGGTGGATATCATTGTGATTGTTAAGACCTAAGTCTGCACCCCTGCCCCTTCTCTCTCTCTTTTCCGTACCTTCCTAGAAACCTTTCCTATTAAGGTTGGTTAAGTTAGTTTCCCATTTGTTCAATGACTTGGTTTTCCTTGGTTTCTTTCTTGACCGATTATTTGCACAAAGTTTTTCTATTTTTCTTTAAGGATAAACACATATCATTATTTGGTTTGAATTACTTGTCATCTTGTTTTCCATTAATTGAGCTTACAATAGGTTGATCAAGTATGTTGTATGCACATGGAACAACCATGAGAAAAAATGCAGCATTTAGAGAAATCCATTTTGGGCTTGAAATATAAGCAAACAACATGTTAACTTTCAATGATGAAGATCCGACAGTGAGTTAGGATCAGCGACTCACGTGCATTCAGGATTTCTAAGTTGTGAGGAGTTTAAGCAGCGAAGCACAAAGAAGCTTAACTTCAAAAATTCGGTATTTGGGCATCTAATCTTATCGATCAGACCAACGAAGCCAAAGTGTTGAACCGTTGAAGTCCCGAAGTGATGTTAGGTTGCCACGTCGCTCTAGGCATACCACTCCAGGAGTTTTTCAACTCAACATAGGCCAAAATCGTCGAAGGGTCGAACTTCCGAAGTCTTGAAGTCATTAAATTTGATGGTTAAAGTAATCGTGGTCTAATTAGCAGTAAATGTGAGTTAATGACTCCCGGATAAAGTCACTCCAGGATATTTTCACGCTGCACATCCAAAAATTCTTGAAGTTCTGAATTGGCGCCATCGCTAAATAGGGTCAGAGGAAGTCTAAAACTGGCAGACTAAGAAAACTTTAGCAGGGGCACTAAGGTAGCAGGGTCCTTCAGATCACATATTTGCAAAACTAATCGGCGGCTCACATTCATTTCGGGAATAAAAGACGCTCGAATGTTAATATCCTAGAACAATTATGAGATTGAAAATCATGGTATAGCTCAAGAAGGAGCTATCAACACATCCAGTCATTTCTAGTGACCTAAAACTGCGCACAGGCATGCCAATTCTTGACACATCACTCACCTTTGTCACTCTGAATCAGTTTCTATCAAAGGCTTAGTGTGATTCAACTTATGCATCAGTCTGGTCTACCATCAACATCAGTTTTCAGTTATTTAAGTTGAGACATTTCAAGTTAATGCATAATAAGTGGTCATTTGTGTTTGATATGAATCACGTCCCTTTTAATTAAGTTAAGTTTGAAGTATGCATCACTGCACTCTAGCAATGTCGTTTTTAAGTTAATAAGTTGTTTACAACTGTGAGAACAGAGTGAAGCCTCAGTACCATATGGACAAGAGCCTTTGCAACTCTGATAAATATGCAGTTTTTGTATGTTTTAAGGGTTGAGTTTTTGGAGAAGAATAGAAACAGCAGAAGGGCTGGACCTGCTCAGATGACTATAAAGTTCTCTACCTAGTGAATATATGTTGATGATAGTTGTGTTCTCTTACTCAAATTTGTATGTGTTTAACCTTGTCTTGAATGCAAATTTTGTGATGTGTGCAATGTACATCTCCTTATTCTTTCAACCAATGTTTTAGTTCATCTTTTTGTTGATTCTACAACCTGTTATACAACTATTATTTAGCGAAAGATCTACTATTTGGCAACCTGTTGAATGATTTGCATCTAGGTATTTGTCTAAGTCTTAAGATATTATTTTAATGTCTTTATTCTCACATAGCAAGTGATTCATTGCATTGCTTGTTGTTGTTTCCTACGTTTGCCTTTTCATATTCCCAATTGTCCATTAATATCCATACCATTAGCAAAGGAGAACCTGCTTTTATACTGTGTGTGTCCTGTCCAACCAGATTACCATCTTTGAAAACCTATCCTTAATCTTACCAAGAAAACCAACTCATCAAAAAACCAATCATTATAAACTTGAGGTGGCCTAACTCTGCTCTTTAGCAGTCAAGTGCAGACCGTAGGATGAACATATTCTAACGTCGTTTTCGGGGAACGGAGTAACGAAATATCTTTCCCTAGGAAAATGACATTGAATAGCTTTGACCTTTGATGGTGAACAAAGATCAGACATAGACAGACTGCCATATTTCACCTGGCGACTCCATTGAGTAGAATTTACGAAAGAAATATTGGCACCCAGAAAAGGACTCAAAAGATCCAAATCTGAACACATCAAAGCCACCAAGGCTCATCCTAAACCTAAGAAGAACACAGTAGTCTCTAAGCCATAAAGGCAACTAATAAAATCCACCGTAGCTCAGAGATATACCTCCCCCCTCATGGGTAAATTTGCACCCAAAGAGTCTACTTCTCTTCATCATCGCAAGGAGCTAGAATTTGCTAGCCCTGATAATCACAATTCCAAGGAACCTCAGACATATTCAACTCCTGACTCTACTTCATCATCTAGTCCAACATCCACCCCTGTAGCTCCCATAAATATTCATATTCTTATTGCCCAAGTAATGGCTGCTGACAGGATGAATGCCATAATTTCTTCCAGATGTGCACCCCTAGTTCTGCCTGTAGGCTTACATGCACTCCCAGCCATATATTGCATGAAATATTCATCAAGAAATGATGGGGAAGGTGATGTCATAGCTGAGGAACATCTGGTAGCCTTCTACATCTTTGCAGACAACTTTAACATTGACTATGTAGATGTGTGGATGAGGTTGTTTGTGTAGAGTCTGGATGGGGAAGTAATGAAATAGTTTTGGGGTCTTCCTCTCGCCTCCATCATAGATATTGATGTGTTAGATGAAGCTTTCATAAAGCAATGGGGAGATAGGAGAGATTATCTCTACTACATCACTGAGTTTGGGTCACTAAAGAGAAAGAATAGTGAATCCATTTCAGACTTCAACAAGAGATTCAATAAGATGTATAGTAGAATCCCAGATGAGATCAAAACAACTTAAGCCTCTGTCAAGATCACTTATGCCAATGCATTTGATGCATATTTCTCCCTTCTGTTGAGGGAGAAAAGGTCCACCACCTTATTGTCCATGCAGGAAGCAACCATTGAGGTTGAATCCAATATCCTAGCATCAAACAGGTTAAATACTAGATATGATAAATACAAGAAGAAACAGAGAGAAGATTCCCCTGCCTCCTCTAACCCAGCCACGTTTGATCCCAAACTTGATGAAATGACCAAAAATTGAAGGATCTGACATCTGAAATAGCTAAGATAAAATGGGGATATAAACAACCAAACATATATTTTCAAGGGGCTGGAAATAGAAATCCAAACCAGTTTAGAAGGCCTAAAGTTGCCCCTTGGATAATGCAGAGAGAAAAGAGGAATGTTGATGATCAAAGGGTAGTGCCTCCTTTCCAAGATAATCATATTGAGGAGATAGATGTAGACAATGATGTTGTAGATGATATTGTTGTTGTACTTTTCAATGAAACATATTTTTATACCAGTCACTTAACGCAGCAAGAATATGAGGTAACACAATTGTCAAATCTGTTTGATAATCAGATAGGGGAAGAGGGAGTTATTTAAGGCCAACCCCAGAAAAAATATGATTTGAGGCCTAGAGCGGGGGCTCCCAAAATCACTACCTCTAATCTAAAAAAACTGGTTGAAGTTCCTCCCAAGCCAAATCCATGTAAACGTGTGTCATCTAAAGCTCATCAACTTCCCCCATCTAAACCTACAGTCCCTGAAATAAAGGAAGTTGATATGCCAACAACTTCTTTCAGCCTAGAGCATGAGTTGAGCAAGATCAAGATCCATGTGCCTTTGACAGAATTGATGAAGAATGAACCTTTCAAAAAATCCATCATGAAAGTTCTACGACCAACTAATTTGATTGTATCTTCTGATGTAATTAGTCTATAAGATGAGAACCCAACCATTACTGTAGGTCCACATATTGAGGATGGCTCCGATGCTTCTCCACCATTCTGTATATCTTTAAATGTACATGATAAGATCCTACATAACTGTCTTATGGACTCTGGAGCCTCGCACAACGTTATGCCCAAGGTTGTTATGGAAGAACTAGGTCTGGAGATCACCAAACCCTACCAAGACCTGTACTCCTTTGATTCTAAGAAAGTGAAATGTCTGGGACTAATAAAAGATATGGTGGTTTCTTTGGCACAATTACCAATGAAGAATGTAGTAATGGACATTGTTTTGGCTAACATTCCCCTGAAGTTTGGCATGCTCTTATCGAGAACTTGGGCTAAGAAGGTTGGAGGATCATTACAAATGGACCTCACTTACGCCACCATCCATGTGTTCGAAGGGGAACATAGGAGGCTATACAAAAAGGTAATATTAGCCTATATCGTCAGTGACAATCATAAACCAAGAAATCACCCAATTTATGTTGTTTAGGGTGAGAACGGATCATCTGTTTTTTCATTTAAATGATGACGAACCTGAAATATCAGTCAACCAACACAAAGATAAACCACTGATAGATCAACAAAACAAAGTATGGAAGATGTATTTCGATGGCTCTTCATCGAAGGAAGGATCTGGGGCAGGTATACTCCTCATCTCCCCTTCACAAGAGGTAATAACACTCTCTTATAAGCTGGAGTTTGAAACTACTAATAATATAGTTGAATATGAAGTTCTGGTGCTGGGATTGAGGGCTGCCAAAGACATGGCCATTGATTGTTTAGCAGTTTTTGGTGATTTTGAGTTAATCGTCAATCAAGTTAAGAACATCTATCCAGTTAGAAAATAGAGGCTCAAGCAATACAGAAACGAGGTATGGGACCTAATCGACAATTTCTTTCTAGCATTTAACATATCCTTCATTCCCATAGAGAAGAATCAAAAGGCAAATTCTATGGCCTTAGCTACCAACACTTTTAGACCTCCCATTGGTCCAAATATTAAATATCAGGTGGAAATCAGACATAGAATAGCCATACCAGACAACATAAAGAACTAGCAAGTCTTTGGTGATGATATAGAGCTGCAGAGATTTCTACATGCCATTGATGAATTCTTTGATATCTCAATCGACCAAGAAAGCCAAGAAGGTGAAAATAATGAATTAGAAAATCAACAAACATCTCATCTGCTAAAGACAATAGTTGGCCATGATATTGTGGAGCTGAAAACCAATCACATTCTGAGAGGACTAGTGCCACTGGAAAGGTTGTTTGATAGTAATGATGTTTCCAAAGAAGTTGCCATGAAGAATAAAGAAGAAGAGATAATAGATTTCAATATTGGGACCACTGAGAATCCCAAGATCATCAAGTTGTCCAAAGCATTATCTGTGAAACAAAAGGACATGTATGTTAGTCTCATCAAAAAGTTTGTTGATACTTTTGCATGGTTGTATGAGGATTTAAAGACATTTGGCACTGACATCATCTAGCACAAGATCCCTCTGAGGGTTGGCTCCAAGCCATTCAGACAGAAGATTCGACAATTTAATCCCATGTTGATGTCCATAATCGAGAAAGAATTGAAATGGATGATGGATGCAAGTATTATTGTACCATTGAGGTACTCAAACTGGGTGGCCAACTTGGTACCTGTGAGGAAGAAAAACAGGGATATACGCTTGTGTGTTGATTTTTGAAATCTCAACAAGTGTTCTCTAAAGGACAATTACCCTCTCCCTAAGATGGATCATGTTTTACAGAGGGTGGTAGGTGCCCAGAAGATTTCCTTGTTATATGGATACTCGGGTTATAACCAGATAGCGGTGTGTGAAGAGGACAAAGAAAAAACAACATTCACCACCCCATGGGGAACATTCATGTAAGAAAATATGACTTTTGGGCTAATGAA
>ML788665.1:24008-36029 GCA_009831015.1 Picea engelmannii
TCCTTTTATTTAATGTTTTATCCTCTTATTTAATGTTTCTTATCCCCTCCGTATACGTAAGTCTTTAATAAATTAAATTATTAACCCCTTTAACTTATTACCCATGTCATTGAATGTGATATGTAATCAATTAATTAATTAATTAAATAATCAAAAGTTATAAACAATTAATTAATAAATAAATATTTAATTAATATTATTAATGCTAATTAATATTTAATTAAAACCATATTAGGACAATTAATTATCAAATTAATTATAATTAATAATCCCTATACATCTATTTAAGTAGGGTTGTTACAGTATCAACCTCTATGTCTGAACTGATTTTTTTTACATTTGGAGGATTTTTCCTCCTCCATGTTTCCATAAAACCATCAACCAATTCATTGTGAATCTCGTGCTAACTACGCCCAAACAGATTCAAGAAGGCATGCAACAAATCCCGTAAGGTCTTGAATGTCTTATCAGGTGAGTCATGAAACCAATCATTTGCCCGATCACCACAAAGAGTAAAGAAAAATAATTGCATTAGAACATCCTCATAAATAGGCGGATCACACCATTTCTCGATACACTTAGTGAAATCCCAGATGTGAGCACCAGCATGATCATGATCATAAAAGTCAGGAATGTTATCAATAACATCTTCAGATATATCATGAGGGTAACCAACAATTCCTGAAAAATCAATAGGATAAAAAAAACTATCAATTTCTAACTAGACATTTAAACCAGGGTCTAAAGAAAAGGACTGGGACCCAAAATTACTAAGGATCCAACAAGAAGAAGGGCTAGCTAGCTTCACCCACAAACCCTTCCAAGTTCAAGGATAAAGCATAGCAAGTTGGGAATTCCTTCTTGCAAAATACCTCGTCAAATTATTTAAAAGTGGAGTCGCTAGATGACCAAGTTAATTTCAGACAAACAAGAGCATCAAACAAGGGAAAAACAAGAAGAAAAACAAAAGTTAATTTATTATGTTTGGAACAAGAATTGGACATCAATGAGTGCTTCTTCCCCAAGAATTTCAAGTAGCTATCAAGGATTGCTCCTTTCAGTAGACTTGATAGATTTTTTCAATGGAGTCACCACTTGGAAAAGAATCACACAAAGTTGACCAATTCAAGCTCAAAGAATTATTAGTTCTTAAGAAGTTAAGTCGTTAAGACCAAGGATAAATGACATATCCCCGATAACGACGCCAAATATGTTGCCGTCCTTATACACACTTGCAAACATGAGCTAAGTCCGGCTCCTTAGTGTGTCCTTGGAGGCACAATGCCTAGGTTCACAGCCCACGCTGTCACTTTGGCCGGAACCTCTTCTGTCTAGGCTTACTCCTAGGGAAGCCAAAGGGGGTAGACCTTCGTTACTAGATGTGTTAGAGTTAGGTTCTAAGAGTTAATTTTAATTTGTTAAGGTTAGAGGGGATTCTAATTGTAAGATGCTAAGGCAACCATGCAAGATGCAACAATTAGCATGAAAAACAAGCCTTTTCCCTAGGTCAACTAAAACTAGTGCCTAAAGATTGGGCAAGGGGTCAACTATGTTAAAGGGTGTTTCGTTACAAGTAGATTACAAGTTACTTACAAAATTACAAAAGAATAAATACGATTATAGAATATCATATACAATTACTTACAAGATTTACAATTTAAAGAATGATAGATTACAACAACAAGCTAATAAATTATCTATTTGTGTTTGTGCAGGATATCAAAGCATTAAAGCATCATATTAACAATTCATCACAAATATGAGATCATCATCAATACATCATCATGAGCAACATCAACAACAATTTAAGAAGATATAGAAGGCTTAGCACAAGTGTTGTTAAGATTATCACAGATGATCTACACTCTTAATTATTAAACCCCCCAAGTATTCTATTAGGTGTGGTCTAGGGTTTAATTATTAGGCTTTCTTAAGATTTATCAAAGTTTTAATTAGCTTTCACAAAAGCCTCCTCCTGCTATTGCCAAATACATGCTGGATGCTCAAGATAGTATGGCCACGAGGCCAACCCTAGCACAACCAGTCAGCCCAAAACAAGAGTACTTCCCGGAGAGGACACACACCTGGTGCGCCACGGGGCAGTCCCCTGCCACTACCCTCCGTTGTTTTCCTCAAGCCCCATTTTAGATGGTGAAGATGGTGGTCTAAGGTACCCTAAAGTAGTCTATTAAGTATATATAATGATTAGGTAGACTTTTAGGAGTATTTCAGAGTGTTTTGAGAGTTTTATGACACTTTTAATGAGTGATTTAGTGACTTGGCCGAAACTCACTTTGGCCTTAAAGTTGTGGTGTTTAAACTTATGAATTGAAAGGCATTAACACATATATGCTATGTGAGCACAAGTTATTAGATGCACAATTAGATAGCTTGTAAAAAAAAGAATAACAAATGAGGGCAAGGACAACTTGCCAAGCAATAGATTAACCACACTTATACCACATATGATAGAATTAAAAATGAGAGCATTAAGTGTGTAAAGAAAGAGAGAGGTCTTGCTTACTTAACCACTTAGAAACAAGTTACTTTTAAGCATATGACCAATCACATCAATGATATAGACAATGAAGAGATAAACCATCAAAATATAGAGCATTAAAACATTTAAGATTTAAGATCTAAGCATGAGTGTAAAGATAAGCACTTGAAAGAACTAAGCATGCGTGAGATCTAACTTTAGTTGATCAAGAGGCCCAATAGGTTTATGCTAAGTAGTTATTAGGTGTTTGATCTAGATCTAAAACATAAATATCAAAACATTAAGCACTTAGATCTAAAACACATTGAAGATTAACCTAACCTATTTGGGGTATTCCTCTCTCAACTAGGTAGGTGATTAGTTATTTTGTTTAAGTTATATCACAATGATGTATATAGAAGCAAGCAACCACCAATGGAAGAAAGAAGATAAAAATGAAGCAAGAAAGCAAACAACAAGCCAAGCAATCAAGTTACCCACATCCTACCTCAAGAAGGCTCAAACAAATGAAGAAAGGCTAGATCCAAGTCACGTCCTACCTACCCAAGAAGTCACAAGTGGGAGGAGGTCGTACCAATTCTCCTCCCACACTATGAGCTTCAACAAACAAGCAAAAAGGAGGAAAAACGTACAAAAATGCTAGAAAATGAAAAGCGGGGTTGATAGATAGCTACCAAACCCCTTGGAGGGCCCTTTAGTGTTGTGTGGATGTCTTTGGGGCAGCCAAGACTCCTCTCAACCAGATCTGATACCTGCAAAACCAGCAAGGTTTCCCTTGCTAGAAAGGCTACACACAACTACACAAACTTGGAAAAACTTTGCCTTTTTAGGGAAAAAATTTTCTTTAGAAATTTTATGAAAACGATTTAATTTTTGATGACCATAAGACTAAGTATGCTAGCTGAAATATGGGCTGTGACATAAATATAAAAAGAGGAAGCAATACTAGAAGCTTGCTTGAACTATATGTGAGTCTCAAAGAATAGACTTTTGCTCAAGGCACATCTAATGAGACCCTTGAGGTTCAACCTGCGAAAAACTCAACACAATAGCATGCATACAATGGATAATATGGAGGGTTGAACTAATAAGTGAAATATTTGCACCTTATCTAGCTAATCACATATATAGATTCACAAGAGTACTCTTTGCAAAAACTACTTAAATAAAATACTTTACCTAAGATCCATTCATACATGCATTATATCAAATTAAAACAATCTCACCTCATATGTTCTAAGATCCAAATACTTATAGATCTTCCCAAAATCCTCCAAAGTTTCCTTTATTATTGCTTCAAGAAGAGGGATGTTGGAGAAATACTTGCTCCAAAACCCTAGAGAAGAAAATGAAAATGGATGGAAAAGAGAGAGAGAGAGAGAGTGTAAAATCAAGTAGCATAACAATAGCTCAAGATATGGTGAGTTGGGAGACATAAATGAGATCTATTTATACTTGGAGAGGCAAACCTACCTCTCTTGGATCTAAGCTAAGTGTCCACCACCAAGCAAATGAGTAGATCTCAAGGGAGGGTGCACCACTTAGGGTTTGAGAGTGAGATCTAAGGTATAGAATGAAGGGACAAATGGTAGGATCAATCAAAGGGTGTGTAGGAGGCATGGGATCCGTGCCAAGGCAAGTGGAAATCCACAAATAATTTTTAATTATTTGTTTGTGAAGTTTCTAGATGGAGGGGGCGTAACTCCTCTTGGAGGGCGCACCACATGGGGGAGATGAAAGGTTTTGGGTGTTGGGATCAGGTAAAGAGGTGGGGGAAGCTTCTAGGATGGGACATGAGGGTGCACGACTAGCAGGGAGAATCAATACTTGAAGGAAGTCAGATCTGATTGTTTCAGTGGAGAGGCAACACACAATAGTAGATTTTTGTGGTGGGGTTTCTTCATTGGGTTAAAGAGGAAGGAGGGCGCTTCACTTCAATGGACATAGCAACAAAGGGAGAGGGTGCACTAAGTTTGGGTGCATATCTCATTGGATCCTTAGGCCCAAGAGGAGATTTCTATGTCTACAGGTTCCTTTGTATTATATTACTTGTTGTATCTCATGCTTTAGATCATCATTATATATACTTTCATCCCAAACTGGTTTTCATGTTGACCAAAAATACTTGTGTTCATTTCATGCATGCTTAGAGTTTAGATCAACCTGTTAGAGTTGTAAAGATCATGAGGAGTGTTATCTGTTTTGAGCATATTTCCTGTGCTAACATTGGGGCATGAAAACACTTGCAAGGGCATCTCAAAAAGACATTTAACCAACAAAATTATCAGCAAAAAGTTACTAAACAGTTTGTTGTCCTAAAAAGACAACAAAAGATAGCTTTGAGATTGTGAACTTAAAGCCAAAACAAAGGTCAATGACACACCTGTTTTGGCAGTATGATAGTACCTCATAATTTCTACACTTCCTTGGAGCATTGGATACCTATGGACCCTAGTGACTTCTTCATTTAGTAGACACTTGAAGAGAGGTTGCTTGTTTGGAGGGCAACTTCGTTGGACAAGGAGTGTTAGGCATTTTGGAGGATGCACATGACCTTGGAGATGCATCCAAGTTTCGGACCCTTGGGGGTAGCACTCATGCCTTGGACCCTTGCTCGTTTATTGACATCACCTTGGAGCTTCACACATGTCACTTGTAGAGGGAGCGCTTCACTCGTGTGGAGCTAGTTGTATCTTGCAGGTCGCTTGTATTGGAAAAGGTCCATTAGTCATTGATGACCTCACTTCACCTCTCACATAAATAGAGGAAGGAGAGACTCATTTATCATCATCATTGTACTCTTTTCTTTGTACTTCTCTTATAGGAGGAAGGTGCCAGAATTCTCGAGGAAACCGAAGGAGAAGTCATGAAGAGAGAAGAAAACGATTTTGTTGGGAGCTTGTTCTTGTGAGATACTAGGGTTTGATCTTGGGAGAAAGATGTCGAGGATGACCATCCCATAATCAATTACGTGCTTTTTCTTTTTCATATTTACACTTGGGTTAGAGATGTAAGAGGAGGAGCACTAGTGTTTCTTGGAGAAGTCTTGAAGCTACACCTGTGGCTTGATCCCCAAGGAGGCATCAGAGTTATTGTTGGGCGATAAATCCTAAATTGTACTTGTTAATGAGGAAGAAAAGAGGAGACACCTTGCACCTCGCCAAGTAGGGCTTGCCAGTGGCGATTGTACCTTGTTGGAGTATCTTTGGTAGATCCCGGGTTTACCTTGGTTTTCCTTGCCTAGGGTTTTGAAGAGCATGGAGTCTTCTACCAGCTTATGATGAGATGAGAGTATGAACTTAAACTCCATCTAGTCTTATCTATATGTATATGAGGTTCTCAGGGGTCCAAAATTGTCTTATTGCAGATTTGATTTTCAGCTAAGATTGTCTACAAGGTTTCTAGCAATTATATGTCTTGCGGATTCGTCATGAGTTAATGCTGAAATTGTTAGGGATTTTAACATTTATATTGAAGGGACTAGGATAGATTTTCTATTGTAAACCTCCATTGATTGCGGTGATTTCAGATCTGGTTTATGCATGAAAAGATTGCCTCGAAGGGTTGGAACTTGTTGCCATATATTAGGTGTCTTCTCTCTTGCATTGCCTAGTGTATTGGGGTTGATGTGAAGTGAAACAATGTTTGTTGTTTGTTGCTGTAATTTATATTTTAGTTCAGCCCTAACGATGATAATTCGCAGTGATTAAATTTGTGGAACCTCGAAGGAGGTGAAATTTCTGAACTTGCAAAAGGAATCTCAATTCATGAAATTTCTATGTAGTATCGAAGCTTTCTTGCTGAAATCACTCTTTTGGTGAAGGAGGAGTTGGTGTTTAAGTTGCATTGTTCCTGGGATTCATAGGTTAACCTCATGCAGGTTGCTTGGGTGTGAAACCCTAGGATGTTTGAATGAAACATATGATCACTAGAAGGGCTTGTGCTACTTCGTTATTGCTAACTATTGCTTTGAGGTGGATTTAGATCTTGCTCAGATGTCCACCAATGCACTTAGAGAATGTGATAAGTTGGAAGGAGTTTCCAATTTGATCCCTCAGAAGCTTCGGCCACAGATGCCTATGGAGGAAGTCGTGATTTAGGAACACATTGAGAAAGAGATTACAGCACCTGCCGATGCGGAGTTCTTGCAAAGCAAAATCAGAACACTCTAAATACAGTTGCAATTTAAATGAAAATATATACATTGAAGAAAATCATAACAAGTGTTTGAAAATCATGATATAAGAGTAAGAAAAGTCATCCGACCATACACATGTCACAACATGAGTTAACTATGTCTCATGTGCTGTGTTTTTGTGCATTTGCAAGCTAACAGAAGTTAACATACACCTTGATTATAAATATGGTATGAGTGTTTTATCTTTTCAGGTTACTTCGGAAGTGTTTACACTATGTTTGGGGGTGTTTCGTGAGATGTCATGTTTATAGTGTATAGTAGACCCTTGGTGTTCCAAGATGGATTCACACATTAGAGGTGGCTTACATTTGGTTGCTAGACCCTGAACGAATGCTTACATGACATTCTTCCTGTTGAGACTATTACCTGTGTTTGTGAGTCTCTAAACACAAAGGGGGAGACTATTACCCTCATTAATTTACTTTATGATTCTAATTTCACTTCGACTTAAGAGATTTAAGTCAAAGTGAAATATGTCACTTATGTCAAAAGTGACTATTTATTCACTTTATGGGTGAATTGAGGGACATAAAAAGAAATAAGGAAACTAAGCCAAAGTGGGTTTTGAGTTGAGATTCTTTTTGGAAGATTTCAACCTTTGATTAGAAATGGGATGGGATGATCTCATCCATAGATTTCTAGGTTTCCTTATGATTTCTATAAAGAGGGCGCAGAGGGCATTTGGAGGTAAATTCACTTGTATGCTCACCAAGAGAGTTTGGAGAAGGGAAAGAGGATGGGAATGGAAGCAAATGGAGAGGAGAGCTTGGGTGTCTCCATTCATAGAGGGCTCATGGAGGCTTAGGGCCCATATTATTTGTGGTGATCACACTTGCTTGGAGGAGGGCGCACCATAGGAGGGGGGTGCACGGCTAGCAGGGGGCATCAATAATTGGAGGAAGTCAGATTTGATTATTTCAGTGGAGAGGCAACACACAAGAGTATATTTCTGTTGTGGGGTTTCTTCATTGAGTCAAAGAGGAAGGAGGGTGCTTCACTTCAGTGGACAGAGCAACAAAGGGAGAGGGCGCACTAAGCTTGGGTGCATATCTCATTAGATCCTTTAGCAAGGCTCAAGAGGAGCTTGCTATGTATACATGTTGCTTTGTATTGTATTACTTGTTGTATCTCATGCTTTAGAGCATCATTATATATACTTTCATCCCAAACTGGTTTTCATGTTGACCAAAAATACTTGTGTTCATTTCATGCATGCTTAGAGTTTAGATCATCTTGTTAGAGTTGTAAAGATCATGAGGAGTGTTATATGTTTTGAGTATATTGCATGTGCTAACATTGGGGTATTAAAACACTTGCAAGGGCACCTCAAAAGGACATTTAACCACCAAAATTATCAACAAAAAGTTACTAAACAATTTTCTGTCCTAAAAAGACAGCAAAAGATAGTTTTGAGATTGTGAACTTAAAGCCAAAATAAAGGTCAAGGACATACCTGTTTTGGCAGCATGATAGTACCTCAGAATTTCTACACTTCCTTGGAGCATTGGATACCTATGGACCCTGGTGACTTCTTCATTTAGTATACACTTGAAGGGAGGTTGCTTGCTTGGAGGACGCACTAATCTTGGGTGCATATTTCATTGGATCCTTTGGCAAGGCTCAAGAGGAGCTTGCTATGTATACAGGTTCCTTTATATTGTATTACTTGTTGTATCTCATGTTTTAGATCATCATTATATATACTTTCAACCCAAATTGGTTTTCATGTTGACCAAAAATACTTGTGTTCATTTCATGCATGTTTAGAGTTTAGATCAACTTGTTAGAGTTGTAAATATCATGAGGAGTGCTATCTGTTTTGACTATATTGCATGTGCTAACATTGGGGTATGAAAACACTTGCAAGGGCACCTCAAAAAGACATTTAACCACCAAAATTATTAGCAAAAATTTACTAAACAATTTGATGTCCTAAAAAGACAACAAAAGATAGTTTTGAGATTGTGAAGTTAAAGCCAAAATAAGGGTGAAGGACAGACCTATTTTGGTAGCATGATAGTACCTCATAATTTCTACACTTTCTTGGAGCGTTGGATACCTATGGACCCCGGTGACTTCTTCATTTAGTAGACACTTGAAGGGAGGTTGCTTGCTTGGAGGGCGATTGCATTGGACGAGGAGTGTTAGACATTCTAGAGGAGGGAGTTGAGCCCTAGAGACGACAATGTCTTGCTTGCATAGATCCTTACACTTGACTTGAGGATGCTTGGGTTGAGAAAGAGAACATGTAGGTATGGTGCTCCCTGTGGTGCTCCCTGTGGTGCTCCCTGTGGTCTTTTCTTTGTACTTCTCTTATAGGAAGAAGGTGCCAGGATTCTCGAGGAAACCGAAGGAGAAGTCATGAAGAGAGAAGAAAATGATTTTATTGGGAGCTTGTTCTTATGAGATACCAGGGTTCAATATTGGGAGAAAGGTGTCGAGGATGATGATCCGATAATCGATTACGCACTTTTTCTTGTTCTTCTTTACACTTGGGTTAGAGATGTAAGAGGAGGAGCACTAGTGTTTCTTGGAGCAGTCTTGAAGCTACACCCATGGATTGATCCCCAAGGAGTCATCATAGCTATTGTTGGGCAATAAACCCTAAATTGTGCTTGTTAATGAGGAAGAAAAGAGGAGACACCTTGCACCTGGCCAAGCAAGGCTTGACAGTGGCGACTGTACCTTGTTGGAGTGTCTTTGGTAGATCCCTGGTTTTCCTTGGTTTTCCCTACCCAGGGTTTTGGAGAGCTTGGAGTCTTCTACCAGCTTGTGATGAGATGAGAGTATGTACTTAAACTCCATCTAGTCTTATTTGTATGTATATGAGGTTCTCAGGGGTCCAAAATTGTCTTATTGCAGATTTGATTTTCAGCTAAGATTGTCTACAAGGTTTTTAACAATTATATGTCTTGTGGATTCGTCATGAGTTAATGATGAAATTGTTAGGGATTTTAACATTTATATTGAAGGGACTAGGAAAGATTTTCTACTGTAAACCTCCATTGATTGTGGTGATTTCAGATCTGGTTTATGCATGAAAATATTGCTTCGAAGGGATGGAACTTGTTGCCATATATTATGTGTCTTCTCTCTTGCATTGCCTAGTGTATTGGGGTTGATGTGAAGTGAAATAGTGTTTGTTGTTTGTTGTTGTAATTTATATTTCAGTTCAACCCTAACGATGATAATTCATAGTGATTAAATCTGTGGAACCTCGAAGGAGGTGAAATTTCTGAACTTGCAAAAGAAATCTCAATTCATGAAATTTCTACGTAGTATCAGAGCTTTCTTGCTGAAATCACTCTTTTGGTGAAGGAGGAATTGGTGTTTCAGTTGTGTTTTTCCTGGGATTCATAGGTTAACCTCGTGCAGGTTGCTTGGGTGTGAAACCCTAGGACGTTTGAATGAAGCGTATGAGCCCTAGAAGGGCTTGTGCTACTTCATTATTGCTAACTATTGTTTTGAGGTGGATTTAGATATTGCACACATGTCCACCATTTCACTTAGAGAATGTGATAAGTTGGAAGGAGTTTCAAATTTCATCCCTCAAAAGCTTCGGCCACGGATGCCTACGGAGGAAGCCGTGATTTAGGAATACGTTGAGAAAGAGATTACAATACTTGCCGATGCGGAGTTCTTGGATACTCATAACAAGGAGGTGGCCAAGGCAAAGACAACCATTCTTGATTCTATGAAGGATCCCTTCATAGCTCATAGGGCAGACAAGACGACCAACAAGGAGATGTCTTGAGCTTTGATTGGTTTGTTCTAATGTTTCTCGATAGTTTCTCGATTGCAACACCTATTGATGTGGCGTTATTGGATGCTCATAATGAGGGGGCCAAGGCAAAGACAACCATTCTTGATTCTGTGAAGAATCTCTTTGTAGCTCACAGTGCAGACAAGATGACCAACAAGGAGATGTCTCGGGCAGTGTTGAATATATCTCCAATATTTTGGAAATTTCAGAAATTTCAGCGACATTTTAACCCTCTCGAATTTTTTTGCATAAAATGTCGCGACACATTCGACATAATGAAAGTGTCGCGACACTTTCATTGTGTCACGAGAAATTTTCAATATGTCGCGGGTCGATGCAAAGTGTCGCCCTGCTACGTATATCCGTGGAAAAAAAGTGCACGTGAGGGGTTTTAGAGACCGCGAGTCCTTTTTTTGTTTTTCATTGTTTCATTTGTGAAGTGTGAGAGAGCTAGAGAGGTGCGAGGGAAGTCATTGTGCATCTATCCAAGGAGGAGAAAGTCAATGATCTTTCTTCCATTAGCACCAGCGAAGAGATCAAGATTTCTAGGTATGATAAAAAATGTTTTTCTTTTGAAGATTTGAACTTTGTTTTTTAAATTTTTAGAGTTAGGCTAGGGTTTGCAATGTGCCTCTTCTTGTTGTTTTTGAATGGAAGATTCAATCATTCTAATTCATCTATCTCTTATTATTTAACCTTTGCAATGTGCATTATCATGTGTTTATTTTTTTATTTTTTTGTGCCATAGGTTTAATATTTTCATCTAAAGAAAATGCCGAAGACATTGGATCCAATGTGGGTGTATGGTGAACCAGTGCAACTTCCTAATAGACAAGTATTGACATGCAATCTTTGCGGATTTTTTTTTTTGTAGGAATTAGCCGCTTGAAATACCACCTTGCCAAAATCCCTGGGTTTGATGTGGATCCTTGTCCAAACAGTACCCCGGAAATTGTGCATATTGCAAACCAATCACTCATTGATATCGTTGAAAAGAGGGATACGATCAAGGCTTGCAAAAAAGAACTTGCACGTTCCACTGCAAATAGATACAGTGGAACAAGTGCCTTTGAGGGGGGACCAGTAGTACCACAATCCCACTCCTCAGCCACAAGGCCCTCAGCTTCTGCAACCCCCTCATCAACCCCATCTTACTTTGTGATGAGGTCAACACCTGGGGGGCAACCTTCTATTCGATCATTGATTAAAAAAAAAGAGACGGAGGAGGTTGACAAGCTTGTGGCCAAATGTTTTCTTTGGAGTGATATACCTTTTAACATTGCCAATAACCCCTTCTACCATCCCATGTTTGAAGCTGTTGCAATTGTTGGCCCGGGGTATAGGGGCCCTTCCTATCAAGATTTGAGAGGGCATCTCCTTCAAGGGGAAAAGGTCGACTGCACAGAAAGATTATCTTAGCTCAGGGAAACATGGAAGACCACCGGATGCACCGTGATGTCGGATGGGTGGACTGATGGGAAGGGAAGATCAATTCTAAACTTCTTGGTTAATTGTCCCAAGGGGACAATGTTTATCAAAAGTGTTGATGCAAGTGCATAT
>ML788665.1:38567-61847 GCA_009831015.1 Picea engelmannii
GATGCCTCATGATGATTCATCTCATGAGATACATTTATTTTGATCAGTTGATGTGATTTTGTATCTACTATCATCCTATCAGGAACATGTTTCAGAATTTTCAGTTTAGTAACAATATGTGACCACTTGACATCTTATGCATCATATTTATTGGTTGTATTTTCATATTTATGTAACAAAGTGTTTATTTGATGTTGTTGTTTCTTTGCAAGTTCAATTTTTTTTTTAAAATGATTGTTTTTGTATTTTTTTGAGGTCTTGCGACATATTCTGACATATTCTGACATTTTCCATCGATGTCGCCAAGAATTTATATTCCAGACCCTCGCTGACACTTTCCCCAACACGACATATACAACATTGGTCTCGGGCTTTGATTGGTTTTTCAAAAAATCCCTGGGTCATCCCCATGTGCCAAGACAGATAATGTGGTGAGCTACATGGACGAGATCACAGAGTTGAGAGACCAGTTGAGTGCCATTGGGACAGAGGTGGAAGATAGAGAATTGGTGTTTGTTCCCTTGAATGGATTTACCATCTTGGAGGCTTTTTGTTCAGGGCATCCATGCTCAAGAGACATTGCCGACCTTCAACAATCTCTAGGATGACCTGGTGCAGGAAGAACTCAGGTTGTAGTCCCATTCAACGCAGCAAGAGGAAGTAGAAGAGATTACTCTCATTGGGAGGACGAACAAGTGTAGCAAGAAAATCTACAAGGAGAAGGAAGGCTAGGGGGCAAGGAAGAAGGACTTGAGTAAGGTGATGTGTTTCTGATGCTATAAGAAGCCCTATAGTACATAGAGAGACAGACAAATCTGATC
Organism: Picea engelmannii; assembly: GCA_009831015.1. Classification (NCBI taxonomy): domain Eukaryota; kingdom Viridiplantae; phylum Streptophyta; class Pinopsida; order Pinales; family Pinaceae; genus Picea; species Picea engelmannii. The sequence goes on from ML788665.1 coordinate 39,389, forward strand.
TCCATCGACGGAAAGATCCAACATCTGATTACTTAATTAGGTTAGTCCTTTGGGGTCAATAAATAACATATCGAGACTATTCAAATGAATTATATACAGAGGCGTATGAAAAGAAAAGATTTTGAGAAAATAATAATACCTGGAATGGAGAATTTGCAATCCAAAGAGGGAAGAGAGAGAGAGAGAGAGAGAGAGAGAGAGAGATGAAATGCAACATCTTCCTTCCTTCGCCTCTTCCTGATCGAGATGATCTGGATCTAGATTTTGCTCATTACAATATATATCACAGGACCCCTCTTCGGGACTCGTCACAACACGATTTCACATACATACAATCACATATATACAGACACAACACATACAAACAAACACCAACACAAGAACAAACAATCACGGGACATGGGAAGCGATTTCACATTCACACAACATGACAAAATAAAGGAGTATAGAGGAAGGGAATGTGAATGAGCAAGAGATTTCCAAAATGCATTCCCTTTCTTTCTTGTGTCGTGCTTTCTCCAACAACTAATTTTGGTCGCACTCTCCATTGTTTATGTTAAGAGATAAGCCAAACACATGAACATGGTATTTCAAAAAAGTTAAACATCATATATCTAAAATCAAAGTGTATATGTGTGTGCGTGTAACTCCAAATGAAATTTTTCTTTACCTCTTTCTTTGTCACGTCATGTTTTCTCCAACAACCAATTTTTCTCCGACTATCCATTGTTCCTATCAAAAGATCAATGAAACACATGACCATGGCATTTCAAAAAAACTGAACATCATACATCTAAACTCAAAGTGTATATGTGTGCGCGTGTAACTCCAAATGAAAATTTCATTTACCTCTTTCTTCATCGTGCCATGCTTTCTCCAACAACCAATTTTTCTCTGACTCTCCATTGTTCCTATCGAAACATCAGTGAAACACATGACCATGGAATTTAAAAAAATATGAACATCATACATCTAAAATCAAAGTGTATATGTGTGCGCGTGTAATTCTAAATGAAATTTTCCTTTACCTCTTTCTTTGTCACGCCATGCTTTCTCCAACAACCAATTTTCCTATGAGTCTCCATTGTTCCTATCAAAAGATTAGTGAAACACATGACCATGGCATTTCAAAAAAGCTTAACATCATACATCTAAAATCAAAGTGTATATGTGTGTGTGTAACTCCAAATTAAATTTTCCCTTCTCTCTTTCTTTGTCACGCCATGTTTTCTCCTACAACCAATTTTGCTCCGAGTCTCCATTATTCCTATAAAAAGAATAGTGAAACACATGAACATGGAATTTCAAAAGAGTTGCACTACATCAATCTAAAATCAAAGTGTGTGTGTGTGTGTCTCTGTGTGCTTGCGTGTAATCCAATCAAACTTTTCCATTACTTGTGCATCAACATAAACAATAAGCCCGATATGAAAAATGATATTGAAGTTTTAATCTTCTATACCCCTACCTATGTTATTTCCACTTAACCCTTCGTTCATTCTTTTCTTTACCTTGGAAGTCCTTCGTCTTGGGTTTCACTTCTTGTTTCTTCGTAGGTAGGGATGAATTTATCCAGATTGTAAGCCCTGTAACAAAACACAAAAAATACAAAAGAAAGTCATGAACCTTGCATATTAAAATACATATAGATCCTCGTTAATCTACTAATTACTTTGCTCTAATTCATGTTGTAACCAAAATATTTTGCAAATTGACAAAAAGAAAAATCAAAACCTACCAGAGACAACAATGACCTCAAACCCAATAGATAGATAGAATTTATTACTCTTCTAGAAGGAGAATATTCTAAAATACCAACAAGCAATGGTGAACCATAATCTCATTTTCCCAGGTGAAGACCCGCAAGAATCCTCATGGCTAGTTTAGGTGCTGTGCAAATAAAAGCACGCAAATGAGAATCAGAAAACTCTAAATATAGTGGAAATTTAAATGAAAATATATACATTGAAGAAAATCATAACAAGTGTTAGAAAATCATGATATAAGAGTAAGAAAACAAAATCATAGCTTAGTTAAAAATTTATTTCATGGTTGCAACTACATTAAAAGACATCCGACCATACATAGGTCACAACATGAGATAACTATGTCTCGTGTGTTGTGTTTGTGTGCATATTGCAAGCTAATAGAAGTTAACATACAACTTGATTATAAATATGGTATGAGTGTTTTAGCTTTTGAGGTTACTTCGGAAGTGTTTACACTATGTTTGAGGGTGTTTCATGAGATGACAGGTTTATAGTGTATGGTAGATCCTTGGTGTTCCAAGATGGATTCGCACATTGGAGGTGGCTTACTCTTGGTTGCTAGACCCTGAACGGATGCTTTGATGACATTCTTCCTGTTGAGATTTGGGTACCTTGGAAGGTGGTCCCCGTGTGTTTGTGAGTCTCTAAACACAAAGGGGGAGACTATTACCCTCATTACTTTACTTTATGATTATAATTTCACTTTGACTTAAGAGATTTAAGTCAAAGTGAAATATCTCACTTATGTCAAAAGTGACTATTAATTCACTTTATGGGTGAATTGAGGGACATAAAAAGAAATAAGGAAACTAAGCCAAAGTGGGTTTTGAGTTGAGATTATTTTTGGAAGATCTCAACCTTTGACTAGAAAAGGGATGGGATGATCTCATCCATCCAATTCTAGGTTTCCTTATGATTTCTATAAAGAGGGTGCAAAGGGCATTTGGAGGCAAATTCACTTGTATGCTCACCACGAGAGTTTGGAGAAGGGCAAGAGGATGGGAATGGAAGCATTGGGAGAGGAGAGCTTGGGCATCTCCATTCATGGAGGTCTCATGGAGGCTTAGGGCCCATATTATTTGTTGTGATCACAATTTCTTGGAGGAGGGCGCACCATAGGAGGGGGGCGCACGGCTAGCAAGGAGCATCAATACTTGGAGGAAGTTAGATATGATTGTTTTAGTAGAGAGGCAACACACAAGAGCATATTTCTGTGGTGGGGTTTCTTCATTGGGTCAAAGAGGAAGGAGGGCGCTTCACTTCAGTGGACAGAGCAATAAAGGGAGAGGGCACACTAAGCTTGGGCGCATATCTCATTGGATCCTTTAGCAAGGCTCAAGAGGAGTGTTGTAACAGATTTTGAATTTTTCTCTACTTAGTGTCTTCATCCCAATGTGTCTGAGAATCGCATCAAGATTATAAATTAACTAGAGGTCTCATTCCATATTATATATAACTCACATCAGATTTGCTGAAGGACTTGTAGGGATTTTTGGGAAGAAAGTTTATGTTTTGAGGTAGAAGAGTATTTACAGTATATCAAAGGATGCCTCGGTAACCTGAGAGCTCATGAGAAACCTACTCGAAGAAGTGAAGCTCCAGGTCCTCAATTGCATCCACCACTCCACAACGATCTATTGAAAGATATATTAGAGCTCACTGTCAAGTGTTACAGATCTAGGAATTCTTATTCTGAAGATATATATGCTTCTATACAAATTTACCGCGATTCTGGATGAAAGTTCTGATGATAGTTTTACGCAACAACTTTAGAAATAAAGAAGTCCTTATTGGCCTCATCCTATTGAAGTAGTTAATGCTAGAGAATTGCCACCAGTTCTGGTAGACCGTTACAATGAAGCTGGAGGTGAAGGGACAGCCATTTGTGGTATATTTCCTAAAATTCGAAGGGCCTGGGCTTATGTTGACAAATCTCTTTTTCTTTGCCGGCTTGATAATTGTTATTATTGTTGATTACGCTTTGGCAATGGTGTAGACAAGGTCCTCGAATTGCAAATTATACTACCTTTCTCTAAAGATGTTGCTATTTCAAAAGAAGTCTGCCAGGAGTACAGCTTGTAGGTTTATGTAATTTGTTTAAATCTGCAACAAATATGAAGGGCGTTTTCCAAACAACAAAAACAATCATACTATATATGCTATGCCGGAATCTCAAGTTAGTATTATGAATCTGCTACTGTTGAGACGAAGTCTGCCAATACCCAAGTTCTTATTGAGGTTTTGACAGATATATAGGATGCGTTTTTTCATTTTCCGCGACCTCACACAGTGATAGGCACAGTAATAGCAACAGTTTTTGTGTCCGTGCTGGTTGTTCAAAACGTATCGGCTCTTACTCCAACAAATGATGAGTTTTTCGTTGAACTACTAAAGGATTTGATATCAGCCGTCCTACATTGAGTATAGTCACATATTTTGCTGGGTGAGATAGCCACATATGAATCACAATATTCAACACGAGCAAACTTCCGAACACCAACGCATGCCGCGTGCACAAAACGTGGACAACACACGCCGCACACCAATCACGTGATTTCGGGGTTTTGAATATCGTTTTTCACACTACACTTATTCCTCCGAAAGTATGAAAGCTGATTCACGGTTCCATCATTTTTCCGAAAAGGAACCCCACCATCCAGAGTGTGGTTATTGGGGATCTTCCGATTCGCAAGGTTATTTTTGCTCGACGGATCAATGGCCATTGTTGTACGATGCAGGAAATTCTTCCACTGCCAAGTTGCCTCTGATTTATCTCATGCAGTTGGGCAAAATTAATAGCGGAGGACAGAGATAATGATGGCCAGATTGCCAAATTTAAAAATAAAATAAAAGACAACGCATGTAACGCCGAAAACTCCGACTGCAACTACAAGTACTTCGACCAAAAGAATTGCATGGACGCAAAAAACGGAATCAAATTCCATATAATGTCCTTTCTCTACAAGTTATTATACATCCTGTATCTGTAAGGATTCAATTAATAAGTATTACTAACGTACACTATTGTGTAAACACACAATGGGCCAATCGCGATGGAGGCTGCTGAAGCACTTGATAAATAATATTTATCCACATAGATATTGCAATTGCAACTTCTGTAATTTCTACGTTGAGTTGCCACTGCTGTGCAGAAGAACGTTATAGATGAAGAAGACTCAAAATGTTGATTCTTGGACAATGATCTTTCCAACAATTTTGTCGAAGTGAGATATAGAGTTGGAATTTCGTTTATTAAAAGTTCAGGTGGTTGTTGCGGTAGTAGAAGATCATCAATTTCCCAGGAGCGCATGAATCCTCTTGTTGTTCCACTAGCTCGTGTTGCGCTTTTCACAATTAGGATTGCAGTGTATGCGCATGTCTGTTTGAAATCTATGAACATTCAATGGTTGCATCACCTTTATATGAATCTGCTGGCAACTATACTAGTCATGGAGGAATTTGTGGATACGACATAATGTCAAGACGCAAAATTAATGATGATTATCAGAATTCAAAAATTCAATCGATAATCTCCTCAAAAGACAAAGATTCACAGTTCATGTCGGATCATTCGTTCCTTACCTCACATCCAAATGCATTCACAAGGAGGTCTACTATGCTATAACAAAGTTCATCAGAATCAGAAGACTCTTGCTAGCTTTCACGACGAAAGTTTTAACATGCTGATTTGCTACTGATGTAGCTATTCGTGGTCTGGATATTCCTAATGTTGATTTGATTATTTATTACGAACTCCCAACAGCTGTAGAGATTTTCGCGCATGGAGGCGGATCAAATACGGTTATAAACAGTTTAGAAATTAGGATTTATTTGTGCTTTAAAATTAGTTTAGATTACTGTTAGTTAAAGACAGTTGAAGTCAGTTAATAGTCAGTTATGATATGATGCAGATTCAACCTCCTTGAGAGAGGGAATTTATATAGAGATGCATTCATTGTAAAGGTGGGGAAGCTGGGAGAAAGCTCTAGGGCGGAGATCTCCTTTTGGAACGCAGAGTTATTTTGAGAGCCCAGAATGGAATTATACAGAGTGACATGTTTTCTTGATATCATGAGATTCATTACGGTCATTTCTTTCACTATGTCCTCTTTTTGTCATATTATCTATCTGTTCTTTTATCGGCTGAGTTAAAATATGTTTGGAATTCATTTTACATGCTCCTTACACACAGTTGATAAAAGTTTTGTTTTCAATGATGACTGGTCAGAATTCACTCCAGATAAGTGCTCTGTATTTAGCCATCAACCTTCAGTTTTTCTTCCAAAGTCATAGTGGAAATTCATTCTTGATAGATGCTTTTGCTGTGATGACCTTTTCTTTTCCTTTTTTCTTCTATTATGTCATGATTATTTATAGTTGAAAGATAGACTTACTTTGCCTCATTTTCTCCAAGTAATGCGATCGCCGCTATGATCTCCTTTCTGTGGTTTTCACTTGACTCCATGCCCAATGGATTGTTTACCTGGATCAACCCCCAAACTGATTAAAAATATTTTCTAATAAGAAATCTGGCCTTCTTACTGTAATTATTGAATATTCCTGAGTAAAGAGCCCTTGGCTATTGAGAGAACTATCTCTGAGTATATTAGGTCAGAAGTATACTCAAAATCAATTTTCAGGGTTTGGATTGCTGCAACCCAAGTCAAGTTCTGAACAATAAATGACTTTTTCTTTTTAAAAATGTGCTAAGGCTTGGCTCTATTACAGCCTGGAGTCAACTCTTGTGACAACATTTTTTGGCGTTGTTGCCGGGGACGGAGGACGAAGTTATCTTCCCTGGGATACGACAAAGGTTCGATCTATCTCCTGATGGTGAACCTGAGATAGACGTTTGATTGGCTGTAATTGTTCACCTGGCGACTCCTTGGTTCGTAGACTCTACATGTTTTTGTTGGCGACTCCACTGGTCTCAAATGTTGAATTCCTCCACTGCTTGGATCGCTGCAAGGTGCTACGTGATGAGGTTCAGAATTTTTGCAAGTCATTTTATTGATGCAGGCACCTGGTCTACTGTTCTTGGCACTTTACGGGAAAGTACCATCCCTAGATGGAGCCTATGTTGTAACAGATTTTGAATTTTTCTCTACTTAGTGTCTTCATCCCAATGTGTCTGAGAATCGCATCAAGCTTATAAATTAACTAGAGGTCTCATTCCATATTATATATAACTCACATCAGATTTGCTGAAGGACTTGTAGGGCTTTTTGGGAAGAAAGTTTATGTTTTGAGGTAGAAGAGTATTTACAGTATATCAAAGGATGCCTCGGTAACCCGAGAACTCATGAGAAACCTACTTGAAGAAGTGAAGCTCCAGGTCCTCAATTGCATCCACCACTGCACAACGATCTATTGAAAGATATATTAGAGCTCACTGTCAAGTGTTACAGATCTAGGAATTCTTATTCTGAAGATATATACGCTTCTATACAAATTATATAATGACTGTGATTCTGGATGAAAGTTCTGATGACAGTTTTACGCAACAACTTCAGAAATAAAGAAGTCCTTATTGGCCTCATCCTATTGAAGTAGTTAATGCTAGAGAATTGCCACCAGTTCTGGTAGATCGTTACAATGAAGCTGGAGGTGAAGGGACAACCCTTTGTGGTATATTTCCTGAAATTCGAAGGGCCTGGGCTTCTGTTGACAAATCTCTTTTTCTTTGTCGGCTTGATAATTGTTATTATTGTTGATTACGCTTTGGCAATGGTGTAGACGAGGTCCTCGAATTGCAAATCAGACTACCTTTCTGTAAAGATGTTGCTATTTCAAAAGAAGTCTGCCAGGAGTACAGCTTGTAGGTTTATGTAATTTCTTTAAATCTGCAACAAATATGAAGGACGTTTTCCAAACAGAAAAAACAATCATACTATATATACTACGCCGGAATCTCAAGTTAGTATTATGAATCTGCTACTGTTGAGACGAAGTCTGCCAATACCCAAGTTCTTATTGAGGTTTTGAAAGATATATAGGATGCGTTTTTTCGTTTTCCCCGACCTCACACAGTGATAGGGACAGTAATAGCAACAGTTTTTGTGTCCGTGCTAGTTGTTCAAAACGTATCGGCTCTTACTCCAATGCATGATGAGTTTTTCGTTGAACTACTAAAGGCTTTGATATCAGCCGTCCTGCATCGATCATAGTCACATATTTTGCTGGGCGAGATAGCCACATATGAATCACAATATTCAACACGAGCAAACTGCCGAACACCAACGCATGCCGCGTGCACAAAATGTGGACAACACACGTCGCACACCAATCACGTGATTTCGGGGTTTTGAATATCGTTTTTCACACTACACTTATTCCTCCGAAAGTCCGAAAGTCGATTCACGGTTCCATCATTTCGCCGACAAGGAACCCCATCATCCAGAGTGTGGTTATTGGGGATCTTCCGATTCGCAAGGTTATTTTTTCCCAACGGATCAATGGCCATTGCTGCACAACGCAGGAAATTCTTCCACTGCCAAGTTGCCTCCGATTTATCTCATGCAGTTGGGAAAAATTAATAGCGGATGATAGAGATAATGATGGCCAGATTGCCAAAGTTAAAAATAAAATAAAAGACAACGCATGTAACGCCGAAAACTCTGACTGCAACTACAAGTACTTCGACCAAAAGAATTGCATGGACGCAAAAAACGGAATCAAATTCCATATAATGTCCTTGCTCTACAAGTTATTATACATCCTGTATCTGTAAGGATTCAATTAATAAGTATTACTAATGTACACTATTGTGTAAACACACAATGGGCCAATCGCGGTGGAGGCTGCTGAAGCACTTAATAAATAAGATTTATCCACATAGATATTGCAATTGCAACTTCTGTAATTTCTACGCTGAGTTGCTGCTGCTGTGCAGAAGAACGTTATAGACGAAGAAGACTCAAAATGTTGATTCTTGGACAATGATCTGTCCAACAATTATGTCGAAGTGAGATATAGAGTTGGAATTTCGTTTATTAAAAGTTCAGGTGGTTGTTGCGGTAGTAGAAGATCAACAATTTCCCAGGAGCGCATAAATCCTCTTGTTGTTCCACTAGCTCGTGTTGCACTTTTCACAATTAGTATCGCAGTGTATGCGCATGTCTGTTTGAAATCTCTGAACATTCAATGGTTGCATCACTTTTATATGAATCTGCTGGCACCTATACTAGTCATGGAGGAATTTGTGGATACGACATAATGTCAAGACGCAAAATTAATGATAATTATCAGAATTCAAAAATTCAATCGATAATCTCCTCAAAATACAAAGATTCACAGTTCATGTCGGATCATTCGTTCCTTACCTCACATCCAAATGCATTCACAAGGAGGTCTGCTATGCTATAACAAAGTTCATCAGAATCATAAGACTCTTGCTAGCTTTCATGACGAAAGTTTTAACATGCTGATTTGCTACTGATGTAGCTGTTCGTGGTCTGGATATTCCTAATGTTGATTTGATTATTTATTACGAACTCCCGACAACTGTAGAGATTTTCGCGCATGGAGGTGGATAAAATACTGTTATAAACAGTTTAGAAATTAGGATTTATTTGTGCTTTAAAATTAGTTTAGATTACTGTTAGTTAAAGACAATTGAAGTCAGTTAATAGTCAGTTATGATATGATGCGGATTCAACCTCCTTGAGAGAAGGAATTTATATAGAGATGCATTCATTGTAAAGGTGGGGAAGCCGGGAGAAAGCTCTAGGGTGGAGAGCTCCTTTTGGAACGCAGAGTTATTTTGAGAGCCCGGAATGGAATTATACAGAGTGACATGTTTTCTTGATATCATGAGATTCATTACTGTCATTTCTTTCACTATGTCCTCTTTTTGTCATATTATCTATCTGTTCTTTTATCGGCTGAGTTAAAATATGTTTGGAATTCATTTTACATGCTCCTTACACGCAATTGATAAAAGTTCTGTTTTCAATGATGACTGGTCAGAATTCACTCCAGATAGGTGCTCTGTATTTAGCCATCAGCCTTCAGTTTTTCTTCCAAAGTCGTAGTGGAAATTCATCCTTGATAGATGCTTTCGCTGTGATGACCTTTTCTTTTCCTTTTTCTGCTACTATGTCATGATTATTTATAGTTGAAAGATAGACTTACTTTGCCTCATTTTCTCCAAGTAATGTGATCGCCGCTATGATCTCCTTTCTGTGGTTTTAACTTGACTCCATGCCCAATGGACTGTTTTCCTGGATCAACCCCCAACCTGATTAAAAATCTTTTCTAATAAGAAATCTGGCCTTCTTACTATAATTATTGAATATTCCTGAGTAAAGATCCCTTGGCTGTTGAGAGAACTATCTCTGAGTATATTAGGTCAGAAGTATACTCAAAATCAATTTTCAGGGTTTGGCTTGCTGCAACCCAAGTCAAGTTCTGAACAATAAATGACTTTTTCTTTTTAAAAATGTGCTAAGGCTTGGCTCTATTACAGCCTAGAGTCAACTCTTGCGACAACATTTTTTGGCGTTGTTGCCGGGGACGGAGGACAAAGTTATCTTCCCTGGGATACGACAAAGGTTCGATCTATCTCCTGATGGTGAACTTGAGATAGACGTTTGATTGGCTGTAATTGTTCACCTGGCGACTCCTTGGTTCGTAGACTCTACATGTTTTTGTTGGCGACTCCACTGGTCTCAAATGTTGAATTCCTCCACTGCTCGGATCGCTGCAAGGTGCTACGTGATGAGGTTCAGAATTTTTGTAGGTCATTTTATTGATGCAGGCACCTGGTCTACTGTTCTTGGCACTTTACGGGAAAGTACCATCCCTAGATGGAGCCTATGTTGTAACAGATTTTGAATTTTTCTCTACTTAGTGTCTTCATCCCAATGTGTCTGAGAATCGCATCAAGCTTATAAATTAACTAGAGGTCTCATTCCATATTATATATAACTCACATCAGATTTGCTGAAGGACTTGTAGGGATTTTGGGGAAGAAAGTTTATGTTTTGAGGTAGAAGAGTATTTACAGTAAATCAAAGGATGCCTCGGTAACCCGAGAACTCATGAGAAACCTACTCGAAGAAGTGAAGCTCCAGGTCCTCAATTGCATCCACCACTCCACAACGATCTATTGAAAGATATATTAGAGCTCACTGTCAAGTGTTACAGATCTAGGAATTCTTATTCTGAAGATATATACACTTCTATACAAATTATATAGACACTTCTGAAGATATAGACACTTGAAGGCAGGTTGCTTGCTTGGAGGGAAACTGCATTGGACGAGAAGTGTTAGGCATTTTGGAGGAGGGAGTTGAGCCCTAGAGATGACAATGTCATGCTTGCATGGAGCCTTACACTTGACTTGAGGCTGCTTGGGTTGAGCAAGAGAACATGTAGGTGTGGTGCTCCCTAAGGAGGCACATGACCTTGGAGATGCATCCGAGCTTCAGACCCTTGGGGGTAGCACTCATGCCTTGGACCCTTGCTCGTTTATTGACATCACCTTGGAGCTTCACACATGTCACTTCTAGAGGGAGTGCTTTACTTGTGTGGAGCTACTTTTATCTTGCAGATCACTTGTATTGGAGAAGGTCCACTATTCATTGATGAACTCGCTTCGCCTCTCACATAAATAGAGGAAGGAGAGACTCATTTATCATCATCATTGTACTCTTTTCTTTGTACTTCTCTTATAGGAGGAAGGTGCTAGGATTCTCGAGGAAACCAAAGGAGAAGTCATGAAGAGAGTGTTAATGTTTATGCCATTATTATAGTTCTTTTCATTTCAATAGATAAGAGCATAATAAGAATAAGATCACTGAGAAATACTCATTCACAAGAGACACAACATTTATCCTGGGAAACCCTCTAGGGGAAGAAAACCTAGCAAAAACTTCCTTATCATAAATAGCTTATACAATGTTCAAGAGATAACTCAAACCAATACAGAAAGTCCTCCCCAAGAGATGTGCCACTCTTCTTCTCCTCTCTCTGGTAATTGCAGCTTGCCTCATAAGAGAAATGAGCAAGTGAGTTGTGTGTTTGAAGTGAGGCACTAGCCTCTTATTTATACAAGACTGGAACATGTGAAAGGTCACAACTGGTAGGGCCGACCTCTCACTCTGGGTGGGTAAACCCTCCTTTAATTAATTCTGGGTCTTCCATAATAATTGTTGGGGCCAACTTCTTATTCTGGGCTTTGTAATTGTCCGATGACCAATCCGCAAAAGGGGATTTGGTCCTTATAAAATTACCGACATGATTAATCCACAATGGGGATTAATCCAATAACAATAATAATAATAATGACATGATTAATCCGCAATGGGGATTTAATCCAATAATAATAAGAATGCTCTTCGCAGTTACATTATTTCAACAGAGAGAAGAAAATGTTTTTGTTGCGAGCTTGTTCTTGTCAGATACCAGGTTTTGATCTTGGGAGCAAGATGTCGAGGATCACGATCCCATAATCGATTACGCGCTTTTTCTTGTTATTCTTTACACTTGGGTTAGATATGTAAGAAGAGGAGAACTAGTGTTTCTTGGAGCAGTCTTGAAGCTACACCCATGGCTTGATCCCCAAGGAGGCATCAAATTTATTGTTGGGAAATAAACCCTAAATTGTACATGTTTAGGGGGAAGAAAAGAGGAGACACCTTGCAACTGGCCAAGCAGGGCTTGCTAGTGGCGACTATACCTTGCTGGAGTATCTTTGGTAGATCCCGGGTTTTCCTTGGTTTTCCCTGCCTAGGATTTTAGAGAGCTTGGAGTCTTCTACCATCTTGTGATGAGATGAGAGTAGGTACTTAAATTCCATCTAGTCTTATCTGTATGTATATGAGGTTCTCAGGGGTCGAAAATTGTCTTATTGCAGATTTAATTTTCAGCTAAGATTGTCTACAAGGTTTCTAGCAATTATTTGCCGTGCGAATTCATCATGAGTTAACGCTAAAATTGTTAGAGATTTTAACATTTATATTGAAGGGACTAGGACATATTTTCTACTGTAAACCTCCATTGATTGCGGTGATTTCAGATCTAGTTTATGCATGAAAAGATTGCCTCGAAGGGACGAAACTTGTTGCCATATATTAGGTGTCTTCTCTCTTGTAAAGAAATATCAATTCATGAAATTTCTACGTAGTATCCGAGATTTCTTGTTGAAATCACTTCTTTGGTGGAGGAGTTGGTGTTTGCATTGTTCCTGGGATTCATAGGTTAACCTCATGCAGGTTACTTGGGTGTGAAACCGTAGGACGTTTGAATGAAGCATATGATCCCTAGAAGGGCTTGTGCTACTTCATTATTGCTAACTATTGTTTTGAGGTGGATTTAGATCTTGTACAAATGTCCACCATTGCAATTAGAGAATGTGATAAGTTGGCAAGAGTTTCCAATTTCATCCCTCAAAAGCTTCGGCCACGGATGCCTACGGAGGAAGTCGTGATTTATGAACACGTTGAGAAAGAGATTACAACACCTGCCAATGCAAAGTTCTTGGATGCTCATAACAAGGAGGTGGCCAAGCCAAATATAACCACTCTTGATTCTATGAAGGATCCCTTCATAGCTCATAGGGAAGACAAGATGACCAGTAAGGTGATGTCTCGAGCTTTGATTGGTTTGTTCTAATGTTCCTCGATAGTTTCTCAATTGTAGCACCAGTTGATACAGAGTTGTTTGATGCTCATAACAAGGAGGCGGTCAAGGCAAAAACAACCATTCTTGATTCCGTGAAGAATCTCTTCGTAGCTCATAGGGTAGAGAAGACGACCAACAAGGAGATGTCTCGAGCTTTGATTGGTTTTGCAAAACAAGCCCTGGGCCATCCCCATGTGCCAAGACAGATAATGTGGTGGGCTACATGGATGAGATTATAGAGATGAGAGACCAGTTGAGTGTCATTGGGACGAAGGTGGAAGATAGGGAGTCGGTGTTTGTTCCCTTGAATGGTTTTACCATCTTGGAGGGTTTTTGTTCAAGGCGTCCATGCTTGAGAGACATTGTCTACCTTCAAAAGGGTATATGATGACATGGTGCGGGAAGAACTCGGGTCACAGTCCCGTTCAACGCAGGAAGAGGAAGTAGAAGAGATTGCTCTCATTGGGAGGACGAACAAGTGTAGCAAGAAAATCTACGAGGAGAAGGAAGGCTAGGGGACAAAGAAGAAGAACTTGAGTAAGGTGATTTGTTTACGATGCTACAAGAAGCCCTAGAGTACTTAGAGAGATAGACAAATCCGATCTCCATCGACGAAAAGATCCAACATATGATTACTTAATTAGGCTAGTCCTTTGGGGTTAATAAATAACATATCGAGACTATTCAAATGAATTATATACAGAGGCAAATGAAAAGAAAATCTTTTGAGAAAATAATAATACATGGAATGGAGAATCTGCAATCCAAAGAGGGGGGAGAGAGAGAGAGAGAGAGAGATGAGATGCAACATATTCCTTCCTTCGCCTCTTCCTGGTCGAGATGATTCGGATCTAGATTTTGGTCATTCCAATATATATCACATGCCCCCTCCTTGGGACTCAACACAACACGACTTCACATACATACAATCACATATAAACAGACACAACACATATGAACAAACACCAACACAAGTACAAACAATCACGGGACATGGGAAGCGCTTCTACATTCACACAACATGATACAACACAGGAGTATAGAGGAGGGGGATGTGAATCAGCAAGAGCTTTCCAAAATGCATTCCCTTTATTTTTTGTGTCGTGATTTCTCGAACAACTAATTTTTCTCGCACTCACCATTGTTCCTGTTGAGAGAGAAGCCAAACACATGAACACGGTATTTGAAAAAATCCAAACATCATATATCTAAAATCAAAGTGTATATGTGTGCGCGTGTATCTCCAAACGAAATTTTCCTTTACCTCTTTCTTTGTCGCGTCATGCTTTCTCCAACAACCAATTTTGCTCCAGCGCTCCATTGTTCCTATCAAAAGATCAGTGAAACACATGACCATGGCATTTCAAAAAAGTCGAACATCATACATTTAAAATCAAAGTGTATATGTGTGCGTGTGTAACTCCAAATGAAATTTTCCTTTACCTCTTTCTTTGTTGCGCCATGCTTTCTCCAACAACCATTTTTTCTCCGACTCTCAATTGTTCCTATCAAAAGATCAGTAAAACACATGACCAAAGCATTTCAAAAAAGCTGAACATCATACATTTAAAATCAAAGTGTATATGTGTGCACATGTAACTCCAAATGAAATTTTCCCTTCTCTCTTTCTTTATCGTGCCATGCTTTCTCCAACAACCAATTTTTCTCCGACTCTCCATTGTTCCTATAAAAAGAACAATGAAACACATGAACATGGAATTTCAAAAGAGTTGCACTACATCAATCTAAAATCAAAGTGTGTGTGTGTGTGTGTGTGTGCGTGCGTGTAACTCCAATCAAACTTTTCCACTACTTGTGCATCAATATAAGCAATCAGCCTGATATGATAAACAATAAGGAACTTTTAATATTCTATACCCCTACCTAAGTTATTTCCACTTAACCCTTCGTTCATTCCTTTCTTTACCTTGGAAGTCCTTCGTCTTGGGTTTGACTTCTTTCTTTTTCGTAGGTAGGGATGAATTTATTCAGATTGTAAGCCCTGTAACAAAACACAAAAAATACAAAATAAAGTCACGAACTTTGCGTATTAAAATACATATACATCCTCGTGAATCTACTAATTACTTTTCTGTAATTCATGTTGTAACCAAAAGATTTTGCAAATTGACAAAAAGAAAAATCAAAACCTACCAGATACAACAATGACCTCAAACCCAATAGATAGATAGAATTTATTACTCTTCTAGAAGGAGAATATTCTAAAAGACAAACAAGCAAGAGTGAACCATACTCTCATTTTCCTAGGTGAAGGCTCGCAAGAATCCGCGTGGCTAGTTTAGAAGTTGTGCAAATAAAAGCACGCAAAGCAGAATCAAAACACTCTAAATACAGTGACAATTTAAATGAAAATATATACATTGAAAAAAATCATAACAAGTGTTAGAAAATCATGATATAAGAGTAAGAAAACAAAATCATAGCTTAGTTAAAAATTTATTTCATGGTTGCAACTACATTAAAAGGCATATGACCATATACAGGTCACAACATGAGATAACCATGTCTCATGTGTTGTGTTTGTGTGCATATTGCAAGCTAATATAAGTTAACATACACCTTGATTATAAATATGGTATGAGTGTTTTAGCTTTTGAGGTTACTTCGGAAGTGTTTACACTATGTTTGGGGGTGTTTCATGAGATGTCGGGTTTATAGTGTATGGTAGACCCTTGGTGTTCCAAGATGGATTTGCACATTGGAGGTGGCTTACTCTTGGTTGCTAGACCCTGAACGAATGTTTACATGACATTCTTCCTATTGAGATTTGGGTACCTTGGAAAGTGGTCCCCCTATGTTTGTGAGTCTCTAAACACAAGGGGGAGACTATTACCCTCATTACTTTACTTTATGATTTTAATTTCACTTTGACTTAAGAGATTTAAGTCAAAGTGAAATATGTCACTTATGTCAAAAGTGACTATTAATTCACTTTATGGGTAAATTGAGGGACATAAAAAGAAATAAGGAAGCTAAGCCAAAGTGGATTTTGAGTTGAGATTCTTTTTGGAATATCTCAACCTTTGATTAGAAATGGGATGGGATGATCTCAACCATCCATTTCTAGGTTTCCTTATGATTTCTATAAAGAGGACGCAAAGGGCATTTGGAGGCAAATTCACTTGTATGCTCACCAAGAGAGTTTGGAGAAGGGAAAGAGGATGGGAATGGAAGCATTAGGAGATGAGAGCTTGGGTGTCTTCATTCATGGAGAGATCATGGAGGCTTAGGGCCCATTTATTTGTTGTGATCACACTTGCTTGGAGGAGGGCACACCATAGGAGTGGGCGCATGGCTACCAGGGAGCATCAATAATTGAAGGAATTTAGATCTGATTGTTTCAGTGGAGAGGCAACACACAAGAGTAGATTTATGTGGTGGGGTTTCTTCATTGGGTCAAAGAGGAAGGAGGGCGCTTCACTTCAGTGGACAGAGCAACAAAGGGAGAGGGCGCACTAAGCTTGGGCGCATATCTCATTGGATCCTTTGGCAAGAATCAAGAGGAGCTTGCTTTGTATACAGGTTCCTTTGTATTGTATTACTTGTTGTATCTCATTCTTTAGATCATCATTATATATACTTTCATCCCAAACTGGTTTTCATGTTGACCAAACATACTTGTGTTCATTTCATGCATGCTTAGAGTTTAGATCAGCGTGTTAGAGTTGTAAAGATCATGAGGAGTGTTATATGTTTTGAGTATATTGCATGTGCTAACATTGGGGTATGAAAACACTTGCAAGGGCACATCAAAAGGACATTTAACCACCAAAATTATCAGCAAAAAGTTACTAAATAGTTTGTTGTCCTAAAAAGACAACAAAAGGCAGTTTTAAGATTGTGAACTTAAATCCAAAATAAAGGTCAAGGACAGACCTGTTTTGGTGGCATGATATTACCTCAGAATTTCTACACTTACTTGGAGCGTTGGATACCTATGGACCCTGTTGACTTCTTCATTTAGTAGACACTTGAAGGGAGGTTGCTTGCTTGGAGGGCGACTGCATTGGACAAGGAGTATTAGGCATTCTGGAGGAGGGAGTTGAGCCATAGAGACGACAATGTCTTGCTTGCATGGAGCCTTACACTTGACTTGAAGATGCTTGGGTTATGTTAACCGACTATCCAAGTAGGGGGTCAACTCCATGTGCCATGAAGAGATGCATCATCAGATGCTAATATATCGAAGACAGTTTGGTTCTATTGGGCAATTTATGCCTCCTACACAAATTTTTGTAAACGGAATTTCCGCACCCTTGCGTGGGTTAATAATGTAATAGGTCTGCATGGATCATAGTTAGGTCAGTTACCTTGGGATTTATTCATTAGTAGAGTTCCTTTCATCAATTTTTTTTTATGCTCAGGTTATTAATTGAGTTTTTCAGCTTTATTAATTTCCCTTGAGTTTTTCCCTCCCACTAGCAATAATTCCTCCAAAGTGGTGAAAGGCGTTCTAATGGGGTTATCTTCTAGTAGCTATTGTTTCGGAATGATGTAAATGACCATGTATGACATCTTATAATTTTTTGTGGAATTCCGTTGAGTTTAGATAGGTTTTTTTTAATTAATTAAATTAATTAATTTTTCCTATGTTTGGAATTTTAATTATTTAATTGTTTTTGAGAAAATATTGTAAAAACTAGGTCATTGGGCTTTTGCTAGGGGTATTTGTGCTTAAAGGAAATGGAATGAGACCCCCTACACCCTTGGGCCAAGTTTCAGCTCAGTCGGATAACTTTGGTAGGTGTTTGTCTACCAAGAGTCTCAGTCGGTCAAAACAACAATTTTAATTGCTAAGTCATGACATAGTCAAAATGTCATTTTTGTAATTTATGAGTTAAATTAGTAAGGAAATGATGTAAAAGGTTGAGAGAGATGATTCCTAACCTACCCAACCCACCTCCTAACCTTTACACACCCCCTTACACACTCACTCATCTATACCCTCATGCCCGCTAGGGGGATTTGCGCCCCCCCTCACATGGAAACCTTTGAAACACCATTTAATTGAGTGGTGGGCCCCTCCCATTAGTTGTGCGCCCTTCTTATCCTACCACCTGACCCATATTCTTGGTCCCACACTCCACCTCACTCATCCACCTCATCAATCCTTGCCCAAACCCTAGATGGTGCGCCCCTCTCCTTGGGATTCCCTCTTGTCGCTGGGATGTAACACTTGGCATTGATCTAGGAGGGGTCGTTTTGCCTCTTTGGGTATAAATACAACCTCTCCCTCACTCATTTCTTCACCCATTCTTTGAGCTAGTGTTATGCTATTGGATTTTCGCCCCTCTCTCTCTCTTGTTCACATTACACCCATCCATTTTTCTCTTGAGAGCATTGGAGAAACTTGTTGCTGCAAGGCTCTCCCTTTTGGATTAATAAGAAGCTTTGGAGGATTTGGAATAACCAAGAGTAGTCTGGTTTTCTTCTTGCACATAAGGTGATATTGGGGTTTTTTGACATCGTGTGTAGTATTGAGTAGATTCTTGGGTAAAGTAGTTTACTTGGGTAGGTTAATCAATAGTAGTATTGTTGATCTATATATGTTGGGTGGCTAGTAGTGTGAAGTATTTCATGTTGTTAGTTCATTCAACCATATTCTCTACTTGTATACTATTAATTTTTAAGCCATTATTATAGATGTTTGCATTTCATTAGATAACAATAGCATAATCCAAGATCACTGAGAAATACACAATCACAAAAGAGACAACATTTATCCTAGGAAACCCTCTAGGGGAAGAAAACCTAGCAAAACTTCCTTAATATAGATAGCCAATACAATGCCAAGAGATCTCTTATGCCAATACATAAAGTCCTCTCCTAGATATGCGCCACTCTCTCTCTCCTTCTTCTCCAGTAACAGATCAGAACTTGTCTCTCAAACTGAGCAAGTGAGTTGTGTCTAAGTGAGGTGTCTCTTCACTGGTAGGACCGACTTCTCAAACTGGGTGGGTAAACCCACCTTTATTATATTTTTGGGTCTCTTTAATATCTACTGGGGCCGACTTCTTATTCTGTCTGTTACAATTGTCTTTTGACCAATCTGCAAAAGGGGATTTGGTCCTATTACAATAACCAACATGATCAATCCACAATGGGGATTGATCCTATGAATAATATATCAATAATAATAAGAATACTCTTTGCAGTTACATTATTTCAACACTCCCCCTTAACAAGAAGGGTATTCTTCAACAGCATCATGCGAGAGAGAGAGGACAACATCATCAACAACATCAAGTGGGTGAGAGGAAAACATCATCAATATCATCTTGGAACACTGGCTGGTGTATCTATAAATCATCAGAAGTTTCTTCATCGGCAACATCATCATTCTCAAAGGAATGCCATCATCATCTGCATAAATATGTATTAGTCTAAAAACTGATACATCATCATCATCACAGCACAAGGTTGGATCATCATAATACAAGACTGACTTTACGTCACAACTGTCAAGCTGGAAGTTCAGTACTTGTCTCATCTCATCGTCTTGTTTTACGTCACAGCACTCAAGCTGGAAGCAAGATACTCGTCCTGCTTTATGTCACAACCATCAGGTTGGAAGCATGATACTAGACTAGATTTATGTCACAACTATCCAGCCAGAAGCTCAGTGCTAGTCTCATCATATCATCTTGCTTTACGTCTGACAACTCAGTCAGAAGCAAGGAACGTCTCATCTTGCTTTACATCTGACAACTTGGTCAGAAGCAAGGAACACATCTCATCTTGATTTATGTCTGACAACTGGGTCAGAAGCAAGGAACACATCACATCTTGATTTACGTCTAACAACTGGGTCAGAAGCAAGGTACACATCTCAACTTGCTTTAAGTCTAACAACTAGGTCAGAAGCAAGGAACACATCACATCTTGCTTTACGTCTGACAACTGGGTTAGAAGCAAGGTACACATCTCATCTTTCTTTACGTCTGACAACTAGGTCAGAAGCAAGGAACACATCACATCTTGCTTTACGTCTAACAGCTAGGTCAGAAGCAAGGAACATCACATCTACTCCCCCTTTTGAGGAAGGTTCTTTCGGACTATGCCAAGCTTATCTCGGAAGTACTCAAACTTTACACGAGATAGGGGCTTGGTCAATATGTCAGCAACTCGTTCATCCATGCTAATGTACTGGAGCTTTAAGGCTCCTCTCTGTACCATGTCACGAATGTAATGATAACGGATCTCTATGTGCTTCGACCTATCGTGGAATACAAGATTCTCTGTCATCTTTATGCATCTCTGGTTGTCACATAGAATCACGGTTGCTCTCATCTCTAATTCAAATAGGTCGGTCATCAACTTTCAAAGCCATATAGCTTCGCAGCTGGCAGAACATGCAACAATGTATTCCACTTTCGCTGTGCTGAGAGCAATACTAGATTGATTCCTACTCTACCATGAGATCATAGCTGATCCCAAACTGAAACAACATCCTAAAGTGCTTTTCCTGTCAGAAACAGTTCCTGCCCAATCTGCATCAGTATATCCACTCAATGTGAAATTATGATCTCCATCATAGCTGAGACCATAATCTATTGTACCTTTAAGGTACCTCATCACATGTTTTGCAACCACTAGGTGAACACATCTGGATTCTACCAGAAACTGACTCAAGGTGTTCACGACAAAACAAATGTCTGGTCTAGTGTTCGTCAGGTACATCAACGATCCAATAATTTGTCTATATAGTGTGGCATCAATCAATTCTAACGACGTATCGACTAGTAGCTTCAGCTTCGCTTCCATGGGTGTATTCATGGGCTTGCATTCCAACATGTCGAATCTCTTCAAGATTTCGACCATGTATTTCCCTTGGTTAAGGAAGATCCTCTCAGGACTCTGCCATACCTCAAGACCTAGGAAATAATGCATTAGGCCAAGGTCTTTCATTTCAAATTCCGAGGAAAGTCTCTTTTTACATTTAGTGATGAGCTTTTCTTCTCCAATTAAGAATAAGTCATCCACATATAGCAGTAAGATTACTGGCTCATTATTCATGATTTTGACATAGAGATTTGTGTCTGCTTTACTCTTGGTAAAGCCTAAGCTCGTCAAGAAACTGTCTATACAGCCATACCAAGCTCTAGGATCTTGCTTCAATACGTATAAGGCTTTCTTCAATCTGCAGACATGAGACTTCCTGTCTTCAACCTCAAATCCTTGAGGTTTCTCTATATACACTTCCTCTTCGATAACACCGTTTAGGAAAGCTGTCTTCACGTCCATCTGGTGCAGCTTCCACTTCATCTTAGCTGCAAGAGCTATGATGGTTCTGATCAAAGTGTATTTGGCCACATGAGCGAATGTGTCTTCATAGTCAATGCCTTCCTTCTGGGAAAATCCACGAGCGACAAATCTTGCTTTATACTTCTCAATACTTCCATCAGCACAACATGTTTTATTTTGAAGAGCCATCTGGAGGATACCACATCTTTATTCTTCGGTCTGGGAACTATTTCCCATACTTCATTCTTCATTATGGATTGGTATTCCTTTGTCATGGAATCTGCCCATTCTTTCCTCTGAATGGCTTCTTCAAAATAGGTAGGCTCCTCTTCTAGGAGATCACACATCAAAGCCGTATAATTGGAGAATGGCTTTGGTCTTTTCACTTGTCTCATAGTTACTTGGGGAACACCATACTTCTCTCCATCTTGAATAATCTCTCTAGCCCAAGCTAGCTTTATTTTATGGAGGATCGTCATCTGAGGAGGTTCTTTCACTTCTATTATATCATGGTCTTCTAGAAGTTCCTCATCAGGGGAAGTTACGACTTCCCTCACTGGTTCTGCAGCTCTGGGAACCTCCCTCATTGCAGTATTGAGGATTATGGGTTCCTCTTCATATACCTCTTCAAGCTGGCATAGTTTAGATTTCTTGAGTGTTGCATCTTCATCAAAGGTCACATCCCTGCTAATCTCAATGTGATGTTGACCTGGTATATAGATTCTGAAGGCCTTGGAGACCTCACAGTATCCCACAAATATTCCCTTCTTTCCTGAAGGGTCCAACTTGTTTCTCTTTTC
>ML788665.1:87213-106941 GCA_009831015.1 Picea engelmannii
ATAATATCATCTAATGTGCTTATTCTTTCTCCTAAAGTTTTATGTATGATATATTTCATCATTTCATTTTGTGAGGTGAATGTTTCATTTATCTAACTACCTCTTTCATGTATATTGTGTAATTAACTAATTCATCTTGTTCAATGTAAGCTATCTTTCAATATTCAATTTATATCTGAATTGTAACGTAATATCTTGTTGTATCCTATAGCATTGATTATATTTTGTTTAATTGTATTTAATTCTTGTATAATCTATTGACCCCTTTCCCAACCTTAGGCACTAGTCATAGTTGACTTAGGGAAAGGTTTGACTCTCATTGAAAGATTTGCATTTGCATTGTTGCTTGCCATATAGGCTAGTTTCCCCTCACCTTTAACAAACTAAAATTAACTTCTATAATTCATCTAATACTTCACATAGTAACTAGGGTCTACCCCCCTTGGCTTCCCTAGGAGTAAGCCTAGACAAAAGAGGTTCAAGTCAAAGTGACAGCGTGGGCTTTGAACCTAGGCATTGTGCCTCCAAGGACACACTAAGTGAGCAGGACTTAGCTCACATTTGCAAGTGTGTATTAGGATGGCAACAAGGTTTTTATCTTTTGAGGTTACTTCTGAAGTGTTTACACTATGTTTGGCGGTGTTCCATGAGATGTCGAGTTTATAGTGTATGGTATACCCTTGGTGTTTCAAGATGGATTCGCACATTGGAGGTGGTTTACTCTTGGTTGCTAGACCCTGAACGAATGCTTACATGACATTCTTCCTGTTGAGATTTGGGTACCTTGGAAAGTGGTCCCCCTATGTTTGTGAGTCTCTACACACAAAGGGGGAGACTAATACCCTCATTACTTTATTTTATGATTCTAATTTCACTTTGACTTAAGAGATTTAAGTCAAAGTGAAATATGTCACTTATGTCAAAAGTGACTATTAATTCACTTTATGGGTGAATTGAGGGACATAAAATAAAATAAGAAAACTAAGGCAAAGTGGGTTTTGAGTTGAGATTATTTTTGGAAGATCTCAAACTTTGATTAGAAATGGGATGGGATGATCTCATCCATCCATTTCTAGGTTTCCTTATGATTTCTATAAAGAGAGCAAAAAGGGCATTTGGAGGCAAATTCACTTGTATGCTCACCAAGAGAGTTTGGAGAAGGGAAAGAGGATGGGAATGGAAGCATTGGGAGAGGAGAGCTTGGGCGTCCCCATTCATGAAGGGCTTATGGAGGCTTAGGGCCAGTATTATTTGTGGTGATCACACTTGCTTGGAGGACGGTGCACCATAGGATGGGGGAGCACGGCTAGCAGGGAGCATCAATACTTGGAGGAAGTCGGATCTGATTGTTTCAGTGGAGTGGCAACACACATGAGCAGATTTCTATGGTGGGGTTTCTTCATTGGGTCAAAGAGGAAGGAGGGCGCTTCACTTCAGTGGACAGAGAAACAAAGGTAGAGGGTGCATTAAGCTTGGGCGCATATCTCATTAGATCCTTTGGCAAGGCTCAAGAGGATCTTGTTATGTATACAGGTTCCTTTGTATTGTATCACTTGTTGTATCCCATGCTTTAGATCATCATTATATATACTTTCATCCCAAATTGGTTTTCATGTTGACCAAAAATACTGTGTTCATTTCATGCATGCTTAGAGTTTAGATTAGTTTGTTAGAGTTGTAAATATCATGAGGAGTGCTATCTGTTTTGAGTATATTGCATGTGCTAATATTGGGGTATGAAAACACTTGCAAGGTCACCTCAAAACGAAATTTAACCACCAAAATTATCAGCAAAAAGTTACTAAACAGTTTGATGTCCTAAAAAGACAACAAAAGATAGTTTTGAGATTGTGAACTTAAAGCCAAAATAAAGGTCAAGGACAGACCTGTTTTGGTAGCATGATAGTACCTCAGAATTTCTAAACTTCCTTGGAGCGTTGGATACCTATGGACCCCAATGACTTCTTCATTTAGTAGACACTTGAAGGGAGGTTTCTTGCTTGGAGGGCGACTCCATTGGACGAGGAGTGCTAGGCATTCAATGGTGACTGGCATTGGACGACAATGTCTTGCTTGCATGGAGCCTTACACTTGATTTGAGGATGCTTGGCTTGAGCAAGAGAACATGTAGGTGTGGTGTTCCCTAAGGAGGTACATGACCTTGGAGATGCATCCAATCTTTGGACCCTTGGGGGTAGCACTCATGCCTTGAACCATTGCTCATTTATTGACATCACCTTGGAGCTTCATGTGTCACTTGTAGAGGGAGCACTTCACTCATGTGGTGCTACTTGTATCTTGCAGGTCATTTGTGTTGGACGAGGTCCACTAGTCATTAATGACCTCGCTTCACCTCTCACATAAATAGAGAAAGGAGAGACTCATTTATTGTCATCATTGTACTCTTTTCTTTGTACTTCTCTTATAGGAGGAAGGTGCCAGGATTCTCGAGGAAACCGAAGGAGAAGTCATGAAGAGAGAAGAAAACATTTTTGTTGGGAGCTTGTTCTTGTGACATACCAGGGTTTGATCTTGGGAGAAAGATGTCGAGGATGACGATCCCATAATCGATTACGCACTTTTTCTTGTTCTTCTTTACTCTTGGGTTAGACATGTAAGAGGAGGAGCACTAGTGTTTTTTGGAGTAGTCTTGAACCTACATCCATGGCTTGATCCCCAAGGAGGCATCAGAGTTATTGTTGCATGATAAACCCTAAATTGTACTTGTTAAGGAGGAATAAAAGAGGAGACACCTTGCACCTGGCCAATAAGGGCTTGCTAGTGGCCACTGTACATTGTTGGAGTATATTTGGTAGATACCGGGTTTTCCTTGCCTACGGTTTTGGAGAGCTTGGAGTCTTCTACCAGCTTGTGATGAGATGAGAGTATGTACTTAAAATCGATCTCGTCTTATCTGTATGTATATGAGGTTCTCAGGTGTACAAAATTGTCGTATTGCAGATTTTATTTTTAGCTAAGATTGTGTACAAGGTTTCTAGCAATTATATGTCTTGCGGATTCGTCATGAGTTAATGATGAAATTGTTAGGGATTTTAACATTTATATTGAAGGAACTACGACAGAGTTTCAATTGTAAACCTCCATTGATTGTGGTGATTTCAGATCTTTTTATGCATGAAAATATTGCCCCAAAGGGATGGAACTTGTTGCCATATATTAGGTGTCTTTACTCTTGCATTGCCTAGTGTATTGGGGTTCATGTGAAGTGAAACGGTGTCTATTGTTTCTTGTTGTAATTTATATTTCAGTTCATCTCTAATGATGATAATTTGTAGTCATTAAATCTGTGGAACCTCGAAGGAGGTGAAATTTCTAAACTTGCAAAAGAAATCTCAATTCATGAAATTTCTACCTAGTATTGGAGCTTTCTTGCTGAAATCACTCTTTTGGTGAATGAGGATTTGGTGTTTCAGTTGCATTGTTCCTAGGATTCGTAGGTTAACCTCGTGCAAGTTGCTTGGGTGTGAAACCCTAGGACGTTTGAATGAAGCGTATGAGCCCTAGAAGGGCTTGTGCTACTTCATTATTGCTCACTATTGTTTTGAGGTGGATTTAGATCTTGCACAGATGTCCATCATTGCACTTAGACAATGTGATAAGTTGGAAGGAGTTTCCAATTTCATCCCTCGGAAGCTTTGGCCACGGATGCTTATGAGGATGCCGTGATTTAGGAACACGTTGAGAAAGAGATTACAGCACCTGCCGATGAGGAATTCTTGGATGCTCATAACAAGGAGGTGGCCAAGGCAAAGACAACCATTCTTGATTCTATGAAAGATCCCTTCATATCTCACAGGGCAAACAAGATGACCAACAAGGAGATGTCTCGAGATTTGATTGGTTTTTTTTAATGTTTCTCGATAGTTTCTCGATTGCATCACCTGCTGATGCGGAGTTGTTGGATGTTCATAAGAAGGAGGCGGCCAAGGCAAAGACAACCATTCTTGATTCCGTGAAGAATCTCTTCGTAGCTCACAGGGCAGACATGACGACCAACAAGGAGATGTCTCAGGCTTTGATTGGTTTTGAAAAACAAGCGTTGGGCCATCCATAATGTGGTGAGCTACATAGACGGGTCGCAAAGTTGAGAGACCAGTTGAGTGCAATTGGGACGGAGGTGGAAGATAGGGAGTTGGTGTTTTCTCCCTTGAATGGCTTTACCATCTTGAAGGATTTTTGTTCATGGTGTCCATGCTCGAGAGACATTGCTGAACTTCAACAGGCTCTAGGATGACCTGGTGTGGGAAAAACTCGGGTCGCAATCCCGTTCAACGCAGCAAAAGGAAGTACAAGAGATTGCTCTCATTGGGAGGACGAACAAGTGTAGCAAGAAAAGGTACAAGGAGAAGGAAGGCTAGGGAACAAGGAAGAAGGACTTGAGTAAGGTGTTGCGTTTCTGATGCTACAAGAAGCCTGAGAGTACATAGAGCGATAAACAAATCTGATCTCCATCAACGAAAAGATCCAACATCTGATTACTTAATTAGGTTAGTCCTTTCGGGTTAATAAATAACATATCAAGACTATTCAAATGAATTATATACAGAGGCGAATGAAAAGAAAAGCTTTTGAGAAAATAATAATACCTGGAATGGAGAATTTGCAATCCAAAGAGGGGAGAGAGAGAGAGAGATATGAGATGCAACATCTTCCTTCCTTCGCCTCTTCCTAGTCGAGATGATCCGGATCTAGATTTTTCTCATTCCAATATATATCACATGCCCCCTCCTCGGGACTCGACACAACATGACTTCACATACATACAATCATGTATATACAGACACAACACATACGAACAAACACCAACACAAGGATAAACAATCACGGGACATGGGAAATGCTTCCAAATTCACACAACATGACACAATACATGAATATAGAGGAGGGGGATGTGAATGAGCAAGAGCTTTCCAAAATGCATTCCCTTTCTTTCTTGTGCCGTGATTTCTCCAACAACTGATTTTGCTCGCGCTCTCCATTGTTCATGTTAAGAGATAGGGCAAACACATGAACATGGTATTTCAAAAAATCTAAACATCATACATCTCAAATCAAAGTGTATATTTGTGCGCGTGTAACTCCAAATGAAAATTTCCTTTACCTCTTTCTTTGTCGTGTCATGCTTTCTCCAACAAACAATTTTTCTCCGGCTCTCCATTTTTCCTATCAAAATATCAGTGAAACACATGACCATGGCATTTCAAAAACGTTGAACATCATACATCTAAAATCAGAGTATATATGTGTGCGCGTGTAACTCCAATTGAAATTTTCCTTTACCTCTTTCTTTGTCGTGCCATGTTTTCTCCAACAACCAATTTTGCTCCGACTCTCCATTGTTCCTATCAAAAGATAAGTGAAACACATGAACATGGCATTTCAAAAAAGTTGAACATCATACATCTAAAATCAAAGTGTATATGTGTGCGCGTGTAACTCCAAATGAAATTTTCCCTTCTCTCTTTCTTTGTCGCACCATGCTTTCTCCAACAACCGATTTTGGTCAGACTCTGCATTGTTCCTATAAAAAGAATAGTGAAACACATGAACATGGCATTTCAAAAGAGTTTCACTACATCAATCTAAAATCGAAGTGTGTGTGTGTGTGCGTGCGTGTAACTCCAATCAAAATTTTCCACTACTCGTGCATCAACATAAGCAATAAGCCCGATATTATAAATGATAAGGAACTTTTAATCTTTTATACCCCTACCTAAGTTATTTCCACTTAACCCTTCGTTCATTCCTTTCTTTACCTTGGAAGTCCTTCGTCTTGGGTTTGACTTCTTGCTTCTTCGTAGGTAGGGATGAATTTATCCGGATTGTAAGCCCTGTAAGAAAACACAAAAAATACAAAAGAAAGTCATGAACCTTGCGTATTAAAATACATGTACATCCTCGTGAATCTACTAATTGCTCTACTCTAATTCATATTGTAACCAAAAGCATTTGCAAATTAACAAAAAGAAAAATCAAAACCTACCAGAGACAACAATGACCTCAAACCCAATAGATAGATAGAATTTATTACTCTTGTAGAAGGAGAATATTCTAAAAGACAAACAAGCAAGGGTGAACCATACTCTCATTTTCCCAGGTGAAGACCTGCAAGAATCCTCGTGGCTAGTTTAGGAGCTGTGCAAATAAAAGCATGCAAAGCAGAATCAGAACACTCTAAATACAATGACAATTTAAATGAAAACATATACATTGAATAAAATCATAACAAGTGTTAGAAAATCATGATATAAGAGTAAGAAAACAAAATCACAAGTTAGTTAAAATTTATTTCATGGTTGCAACTACATTAAAAGGCATCCGGCCATACACAGGTCACAACATGAGGTAACTATGTCTCGTGTGTTGTGTTTGTGTGCATATTGGAAGCTAATAAAAGTTAACATACACCTTGTTTATAAATATGGTATGAGTGTTTTAGCTTTACAGGTTACTTCGGAAGTGTTTACACTATGTTTGGGGGTGTTTCATAAGATGTCAGGTTTATAGTGTATGGTAGACCCTTGGTGTTCCAAGATGGATTCACACATTGGAGGTGGCTTACTCTTGGTTGCTAGACCCTGAACAGATGCTTACATGACATTCTTCCTGTTGAGATTTGGGTACCTTGGAAAGTGGTCCCCCTATGTTTGTGGGTATATAAACACAAAGGGGAAGACTACTACCCTCATTACTTTACTTTACGATTCTAATTTCACTTTGACTTAAGAGATTTAAGTCAAAGTGAAATATGTCACTTATGTCAAAAGTAACTATTAATTCACTTTATGGGTGAATTGAGGGACATAAAAAGAAATAAGGAAACTAAGCCAAAGTGGGTTTTGAGTTGAGATTCTTTTTGGAAGATCTCAACCTTTGATTAGAAATTGGATGGGATGATCTCATCCATCCATTTCTAGGTTTCCTTATGATTTCTATAAAGACGACGCAAAGGGAATTTGGAGGCAAATTCACTTGTATGCTCACCAAGAGAGTTTGGAGAAGGGCAAGAGGATGGGAATGGAAGCATTGGGAGAGGAGAGCTTGGGCATCTCCATTCATGGAGGCTTAAGGCCTGTATTGTTTGTGGATATCACACTTGATTCGAGGAGGGTGTCGTGCGGCTAGCAGGGAGCATCAATACTTGGAGGAAGTCAGATCTGATTGTTTCAGTGGAGAGACAACACACAAGAACAGATTTCTATGGTGGTGTTTCTTCATTGGGTCAAAGAGGAAGGAGGGCGCTTCACTTCAGTGGATAGAGCAACAAAGGGAGAGGGCACACTAAGCTTGGGTGAATATCTCATTGGATCCTTTAGCAAGGCTTAAGAGGAGCTTGCTATGTATACAAGTTCCTTTGTATTGTATTACTTGTTGTATCTCATGCTTTAAATCATCATTATATATACTTTCATCCCAAATTGGTTTTCATGTTGACCAAAAATACTTGTGTTCATTTCATGAATGCTTAGAGTTTAAATCAACTTGTTGGAGTTGTAAAGATCATGAGTAGTGTTATCTGTTTTGAGTATCTTGCATGTGCTAACATTGGGGTATGAAAACACTTGCAAGGGCACCTCAAAAGGACATTTAACCACCAAAATTATCAGCAAAAGTTACTAAACAGTTTGTTGTCCTAAAAAGACGACAAAAGATAGTTTTGAGATTGTGAACTTAAAGACAAAATAAAGGTCAAGGACAGACCTGTTTTGACAGCATGATAGTACCTCAAAATTTCTACACTTCCTTGGAGCGTTGGATACCTATGGACCCTGGTGACTTCTTCATTTAGTAGACACTTGAAGGGAGGTTGCTTGCTTGGAGGGTGACTGCATTGGACAAGGAGTGTTAGGCATTCTAGAGGAAGGAGTTGAGCCCTAGAGATGATAATGTCTTGCTTGCATGGAGCCTTACACTTGACTTGAGGATGCTTGGGTTGAGCAAGAGAACATGTAGATGTGGTGCTCCCTGAGGAGGCTCATGACCTTGGAGATGCATCTGAGCTTTGGACCCTTGGGCATAGCAGTCATGGCCTTGGACTCTTTCTCGTTTATTGACATCACCTTGGAGTTTCACACATGTCACTTGTAGAGGGAGCGCTTCACTTGTGTGGAGCTACTTGTATCTTGCAGGTCGCTTGTATTGGACGAGCTCCACTAGTCATTGATGACCTTGCTTCACCTCTCACATAAATAGAGGAAGGAGAGACTCATTTATCATCATCATTGTACTCTTTTCTTTGTACTTCTCTTATAGGAGGAAGGTGCCAGGATTCTCGAGGAAACCGAAGGAGAAGTCATGAAGAGAGAAGAAAATGTTTTTGTTGGGAGCTTGTTTTTGTTACCAAGGTTTGATCTTGGGAGAAAGATGTCGAGGATGACGATTTCATAATCGATTACGCTCTTTTTCTTGTTTTTCTTTACAATTGGGTTAGAGATGTAAGAGGAGGAGCACTAGTGTTTCTTGGAGCAGTCTTGAAGCTACACTCGTGGCTTGATCCCAAAGGAGGCATCAGAGTTATTGTTGGGCGATAGACCCTAAATTGTTCTTGTTAAGGAGGAAGAAAAGAGAAGACACCTTGCACCTGACCAAGCAAGGCTTGTCAGTGGCGACTGTACCTTGTTGGAGTATCTTTGGTAGATCTCAGGTTTTCCTTGGTTTTCCCTACCTAGGATTTTGGAGATCTTGGAGTCTTCTACCAGGTTGTGATGAGATGAGAGTATGTACTTAAAATCCATCTAGTCTTATCTGTATGTATATGGGGTTCTCAGGGGTCCAAAATTGTCTTATTACAGATTTGATTTTCAACTAAGATTGTCTACAAGGTTTCTAGCAATTATATGTCTTGCGGATTTTTCGTGAGGTAATGCTGAAATTGTTAGGGATTTTAACATTTATATTGAAGGGACTAGGATAGATTTTCTACTGTAAACCTCCATTGATTGCGGTGATTTCAGATCTGGTTTATGCATGAAAATATTGCCCCAAAGGGATGGAACTTGTTGCCATATATTAGGTATCTTCTCTCTTGCATTTCCTAGTGTATTGGGGTTGATGTGAAGTGAAACAAGTGTAGCAAGAAAAGCTACAAGGAGAAGGAAGGCTAGGGGACAAGGAAGAAGGACATGAGTAAGGTGATCTGTTTTCGATGCTACAAGAAGCCCTAGAGTACATAGAGAGACAGACAAATCTGATCTCCATTGACGAAAAGATCCAACATCTGATTACTTAATTAGGCTAGTCCTTTGGGGTTAATAAATAACATATTGAGACTATTCAAATGAATTATATACAGAGGTGAATGAAAATAATTTTTTTTGAGAAAATAATAATACTTAGAATGGAGAATCTGCAATCCAAAGAGGGGGGAGAGAAAGAGAGAGAGAGATGAGATGCAACATCTTCCTTCCTTCGCCTCTTCCTGGTCGAGATGATACGGATCTAGAATTTTCTCATTCCAATATATATCACATGCCCCCTCCTCAGGACTCAACACAACACGACTTCACATACATACAATCACATGTATACAGACACAACACATACGAACAAACATAAACATAGGAACAAACAATCACGGGACATGGGAAGCGCTTCCATATTCACACAACATGACACAACACATGAGTATAGAGGAGGGGGATGTGAATTAGCAAGAGCTTATTAGGGGCATGTGAATAAGAAACCATGACTTATTCTATGAAGTCAGAGAACAAGTTAGATGGAGCCTCTAACTTCAAAGTGTGTAAGACAAGGATTGACCTCATCCTTTCCAAGAATAAAGTGTTGGATATCATGAAAGGAAAGATCGTGAAGCCAGAGTTTGAAGAAGGAAAAGAGAAGGAACTGCATAGTTGTAGCTATGGAGAAGTTCAAAGATAGTGACATCAATGCCATGAGTATCATATTGGATTCCATAAAAGACCACTTGATACCCTACATCTCTCATCTTGACTCATCGAAGAATATGTATGATGCCCTAACAAACCTCTTCTCAGTCAAAAACATTGAACAAGTAATGAGTCTGAAGAATGAGCTCCGTGACATGAAGATGAATGATGATGACAACATAACATCATACTTTGTGAGAATTTCTCAATTAAGAGATTAACTACAATCTATTGAAGAGATCATCTCAGAAAAGGAGTTGGTAAAAATAGTACTCAATGGTCTTCCCAAGATGTGGGATGCATTTGCCACAAGCATGAACACAAGAAAAAATTATCCGACATTTGAAGAACTTTGGACTTGCTGTGCTCAAGAAGAATCAATGATCAGTGCAAAAGAGAAGCCCCAAAATAAGTACAATGATCAAGCCTTCACAGCAAGATTCAAGAACTTCAGGAACAAAAAGAAGTTTGGTTCAAGGAGGAAGCCAAATCAAGAGAAAGACATTTCAGAAGTACAATGCTTCAACTGTCGAAAGTATGGTCACTACAAGAATCATTGTCCTGAGCTAAAGAAAAGGAAGGAAAAATCCAAAGCATCAATTGTCGAAGAAAATGAACCTACAAAGAAGACTAAGCAGGATGGAAGAGACTTCTTCTTCTAAAGAAGACAAAACTCTTCTTATTTCTTGTACATATCTTGTTTGCATCATCTCTATACATATCTTGTATATATATCTCTTGGAAGATAATGTGTTCCAAGAAGAACTATCCCTATGGAAGAACAACAAGATAAGAATGGATATAATTAGATAATACACATGAAAGGATGAAATACAAATCATATGGAAGTTATTGCAAGATAAGACGAATCAATCATGAAGAGACTTAGAAGAAGCAAAGACAAAAAGAAGTCATAAATCAAGAGGAAATTGGAAAAAGACTTATGACGTTTTTGTAGAAGACAACAAGACAAAAGCGTGGACTCTGTTAGACAAGAGAGCCAATTATTTATTGTAGAAGACAATAAGGATGCAGATGGAAGCGTGGACTCTGTTAGACGAAGGGAGCTGATTATATACACTCATACATGAAGCAAGGATTAAGAGGGAGCTAATCATGTGATCCATAAAAGATGATGAAGTATATATCCATGATAGTAGCCATGAAAGACAGTACGTATCCAGTTCAACCTCAGAAGACGTCTTCTTCGAAGAGAAGCTTTAAAGTATCCCTGGTTGTCCATCCACATCCGTGATCTTGTGATGAAAGAAAAAAATAGAATCTTTAGGGCATGGAATCTACTCCATGGACCCAAGAGCTAAACACGAGGAAGAACATGAAGATTCAAAGAAAGAAAGAGAAGCCAGAACAACCAGTCATTGTATCAAGAATCAAAAGATTACCAACCTGATATAAACTCAATAAAAGCAATCAAGCAGAGGGACTGAAAGTCGTGATGAAGAACAGTGTATGGAAGACTTATGAATGAAAGCATTGCGATATCTAGAACTAGAGGTTCTCCCAGATGGAGGGAGAAGACTATGATGATTATTTGTTCCAATAAACCAGACTTATTTCTACATGAGTCATTATATCATCCGCAACATCCATAAGTTGGAGTTCTACATCAGATGAATGCAAAGAATACTCTCCAGAAAAATTGAATATAGAGCGTATGAAGAAGCAATCTCAAGACTTTGAGGCATACTAGAAAGAGACCCTTGTATGTAGATAGAAGAAGATAACTTGGTGAAGAACCTCCAGTGCACAGCAGAAGTGTGGTGAAGATTTCCTAGAACATCAAGATGATTACTTAGTAGATCAGATCTCATGATAACAAAAGAAGTGCCACATGGATATGTTCTAGTTTTCCAACAATGATATACTCTATTGTTCAGAGCTACATGAAGCCTTCACAAAAAATTAGTGTTCCAGACTAAAGTACATTTGAAATCAAGCATTACATTATCCGTGATGAAGTCCATAAAGGAGAAAGTGATTCTCCAATACATATCTCCGCAGATGAGCAGATAAGCAAACATTTTGGTAAAAGATGAAAGAGTTTGTGTACTCAAGTTGGAGCTCGTGGAGACGACTTCCTTATTGAAAAAGGAAGAGATAAATCCCAGGTTGGGAGGGAGAACTGAAAATATTATTGTAGACATTCATTAAAAAAAAAAAAAATAGTCTAGCTTGCACAGATTCTTTCCTGTTCGAAAAGTGGATTGAGATTTCTGACAGACAGTGATTTCCCATTGTGGTTAACATGGGAAATGGTCCATATTGATGATGTATCATAGACAACGACTTCCCATTGTGGTTAACATGGGGAGTGGTCTAGGGCAGTCTCTCTTCTTGAGGGTTACTCAAGAAGACTGGTCTGCCTCGCCGGACAACGATTTCTCATTGTGGTTAACATGAGGAATGGTCCGTTTTGGAGGTTGATACAGGACAATCTTTTCCTCTTGTGGTTAAGAGAGGAAATGGTCCAGACAGTCATTCCTTAGGGTTTATACATTCTCTCCAAGGTTCACTTTGATTAGTGTAGGAAGAATGGCCCACAGTGGGGAATGGTCCAGACTCAGCAATCAGGGACATGCATTCCTTAGGGTTTATACATTCTCTCCAGGGTGCACTTTGATTAGTGTAGGAAGAATGGCCCAGGGTGGGGAATGGTCCAGGCTCAACAATCAGGGACATGCATTCCTTAGGGTTTATACACTCTCTCCAGGGTGCACTTTGATTAGTGTAGGAAGAATGGCCCAGGGTGGGGAATGGTCCAGGTTCAGAAGACAGGACAATTATTCTTCCTTGCTTGACAAGAATAGTCCAGATATCTCATTGTTCTACTCTGAGGGCAAATATTCTTTGAGATCTCACAGATGTGAGTGAAATATTGGCCCAAATGATTCAATTTATATCATAAAATTGTTTCTGTGCAGGTTGATATCAGATGATTGTTATGAAGATTGTATGCCAGTAGATGTATACTGCTATGGTGGATGTGTTCCACTGTTCATGACTATACGTTATTGATCAAGTACTTGTTTGCTACTTGGTGTGGTAGTGTACCACTGGATTGTAGTTATGTACTACTATGGATAGACACAGTTGTGTTCTATTTTGTTCTGATTGCCGTGAAGACTATCAACAGTTTATTGGAAATAATTATCAGCCAGATGAATGATGAACAAAGATTTTCCAGACAGAAAATGGTTCAGAACATTTACTCTTCTAGATTAGAAGAATGGCTCTTGTATCACTCTGTGTAGTGAGCATCATGTATGACTACTCATATAGAGTATGGTTTCGATAAATGATGCAACTGATGATGATGATGGTGCTCATGATCTAGTCATGATCTAGTCTATATAACTATGTTGATGCTATCCCGTGAATGGTATGTTTTGTGCTCAAGACCATTACTTGTAATACCTCCCTAGCTAGGAGGGAGTGTTGATATTATGGTAGCTGTGAGAGGTATTTACCTCCATGTGTAAACCTGACAAGAATAGAATACTCCAGAAAGCAAGAAGAAATCCTAATGAGTTGGCTAATAACCCTAGAAGACTTGTCGGCTCAAGAAGATAATTTATATTAAGTTATTACCCTCCAAGAGAAGAAGTCGACCAACAAAAATAATAATATATTGAACAGACAGATACCCAGAATATGAAGTCGACCTAGGCAGTTCGCCAGGAATACTATAAATACAGGGTGCCAGTGTCTCATTTGTCACAGTCTCAGAATTGCAGAGCAACAACTGGTGCGTACTGCAATGCCCAGTCTTGTGCGCAGGTTTGAGG
Organism: Picea engelmannii; assembly: GCA_009831015.1. Taxonomy (NCBI): domain Eukaryota; kingdom Viridiplantae; phylum Streptophyta; class Pinopsida; order Pinales; family Pinaceae; genus Picea; species Picea engelmannii. The sequence continues at coordinate 100,928 of ML788665.1, forward strand.
AGAGTTGTCGGTGCAGCTCTTGCAACTAGCAGTTATGTTTTGGCGTGGACTATCTCTTGGCTAGGGTTTGGAACATCTGATCAACCTTTGTTGATGCACTATCCTTGGGGAAAGGTGCGCTATCCTTTGTTTGGCTATCTAGCCTAGGGTTTGCTTCTAGAGTGATTCTCTGTCAATGTTAAGGTGCTCGGAGGGTGGCTTCGGCCTATGGTAGGGTGACAAGGGTATTGTCAATGGTAAAATGAGCACACATATTTCATATTCTAACAATTACTTTACTTTATGATTCTAATTTCACTTTGACTTAAGAGATCCAAGTCAAAGTGAAATATGTCACTTATGTCAAAAGTGACTATTAATTCACTTTATGGGTGAATTGAGGGACATAAAAAGAAATAAGGAAACTAAGTCGAAGAGGGTTTTGAGTTGAGATTATTTTTGGAAGATCTCAACCTTTGATTATAAATGGGATGGGATGATCTCATCCATCTATTTCTAGGTTTCCTTATGATTTCTATAAAGAGGGCGCAAAGGGCATTTGGAGGCAAATTCACTTGTATGCTCACCAGGAGAGTTTGGAGAAGCGAAAGAGGATGGGAATGGAGGCATTGGGAGAGGAGAGCTTAGGCGTCTCCATTCCTGGAGGGCTCATGGAGGATTAGTGCCTGTATTATTTGTGGTGATCACACTTGCTTGGAAGAGGGTGCACCATAGGAGGGGGGTACATGGCTAGCCCGGTGCATCAATACTTGGAGGAAGTCAGATATGATTGTTTCAGTGGAGAGTAAACAAACAAGAGCATATTTTTGTGGTTGGTTTCTTCATTAGGTCAAAGAGGAAGGAGGGCGCTTCACTTCAATGGACAGAGCAACAAAGGGAGAGGGCGCACTAAGCTTGGGTGCATATCTCATTGGATCCTTTGGCAAGGCTCAAGAGGATCTTACTATGTATACAGGTTCCTTTGTATTGTATTACTTCTTGTATCTCATGCTTTAGATCATCATTATATACACTTTCATTGCAAACCGGTTTTCATGTTGACCAAAAATACTCGTGTTCATTTCATGCATGCTTAGAGTTTAGATCAACTTGTTAGAGTTGTAAAGATCATGAGGAGTGTTATCTGTTTTGAGTTTATTGCATGTGCTAACATTGGGGTATGAAAACACTGGTAAGAACAACCCAGGTGCTCGAATCTCCAAGATCCCTCTCAACCTTTGTAGATCTAAACTCCTCCACTGAATGGTGCGCCCCACTGGATGACTGAAACCCTAATACTTCGGCGTCTCTCCTAGAGACCTCCAACAACTCCACCAGTCCACTAGAATGATAGATCGAGGCATGGAAATGAATACCCAAGTGCTCAAATCATCAGAATACCTGCTAGATCCTTAGATCTAACTACCCTCCAAATAATGGTGCACCCTCCTCTTGGGAAAATGTCCCACTCTCAATACAAATCGATCCTCCACTGAAAGACTACGGAAAACCACCAAGAATGATGCCAAGACACCTGCAAAGGAAACCCAATACCTGGAATTCCCAGAATCCCTTCTCCTCATCTAGGACGAATCCCTCCTCAATGAATGGTGCGCCCCCCCTTGCTGGAAACCCCCAACTGGTGCGCCATCCCTCTATCTGCACAAGCAACTGATGTGGAATCCTCCTGCAACTGAGTAGATATGGAACTAGAATGGTGTGGGAGCGTATTGCAGCTCCGAGACCAAGCTTGGGACAAGCTAGGTGGAATCTTTCACCACCGAATCGTTCTCTAGGGTTTGTTAAGTCAAAACCCTCAAAACCCCCAATGTTGGGTGCACTAGCTAGAAGCCAAAAATCAAAAGATAAACATACATGAATCCCTGAGAAAAGGCCCTTGCCTTTCCTTTATACTTTTGGCTCACCTTGTCCTTCCAAAGTGACTTTCATTTTATTAATATTTAATTAATTAATTAAATCACTTTAATTAATTAATTAACCTTTTTACCTCTGAAAAGCTCCTTATCTCTCCTTGTGGCTTCCCTGGCCACCGAATGTCACTTCTAGCCATCCCATCCTGTAGTGTTGCTTCTCCCGATTCTGATGAGCTATTACACTGAGAGGTTCCTCCAAGTAATGTGCCCAAAATGACCTCTTCAGTGAATTCCATTGACTTGTAGCTCAAAATAGTCAAAATCATGGAAATCGTCGGAATGCAACAAAACCAAAGCCAACCTGTGCGGAATGGCTCATAACAATGGAATATGATGATCAATGCAAGATGGACCCCACAATGCCTCTCAAATACCCCTGTACTCGCTATAACATCCATCCGGCTACTCTGATCATCATAAATCTCTACATTGTGATGATGTCCCAAAGTGGGGACATTACAGTCCTCCATGCTAGAAAATTGCTTGTCCTCAAGCAATACCCAAATCCCTCCAAGTAAAATACTAGGATTCCATGTCCACCTGTGGGATACATAGTAGAACCCCTCCAAAGATGAACAATCACACATGCTGCCCCTTGGGTCCCATATCAAGTCATGAACTGCTAGCCCCTGGGATGCATAATCCTAAAATACACCAACTTCGTGAGTCTCCTGTACCTGACACATGGCCTCATCTCAGAATGAGTCCACCCTCCTGGTCTCTACCAAGATCCACATGGCCTCCATCAACTGCACATACTGATCCCCAACTGAGGTGATGCAAGACCTCCGTGAGGCACCCGCAAACGATGCGCTCCTCTCACCCCTGAAGCTCAATGGAAAGTTATAATAAATTTACCCTGCAATGGTCCACTCTCCCCTGTCGATCAATGAACTGCTCAATCCTGCAATCCCTGGGTCCCATGCTAACCTCTGTCGAAGATCCTCATGCTGACACTGCACTACTCTGACCATGACTGTCTGCCCCCTGCATACGTCCTGAACCCTCCTCTCCTGGGTCCTCCTGCTGAAATACCTGTGACCATTGGAACTGTTGCCCAAAAACTATATCAGTGAAGACACCTTTGTAGAAGAAGTACCTATCCAAACATCTCCATGCCCTATCATGACGATCAAGTGGAAGAAAAGGTCTTGCCCCATAAGACAAGTACCTGCAGACCCACTCCAAACCAAACCAAGGTGGAGTGTGTGGCTCTCTGGTGCACCCTGGGTCACCATGTAGTGAGACATCCTGCTAGCCATATGAACACATGGATCCCATGGTAAAGTTGGAAGTTTATCACTTCCAATCTCCTCTAACTGCTCCTGTGTGAAACTGATCACTGTCAGGATCCCTCTGTGCTCATCTGCTATCCTCCTCATGCTGTTGTCAATGATAAATGTGTCGAAGAAGGATAATCAACCTATCTGCAACTGAATGTAGGACTAGAAGGCATCACATGCTTTGGTCAATCCCAAGGATTCAACCAGAAGCTCGTCCATCGGTATCCATGGTAAGTACTCTCCTGTGGTCACCAATCCCAACCATCCAGTACAACCGGAAGTAACTCCTCCAACTGCTGCTCAACCAACCTCCATCTCTCATCTCCCATGCAACTACTAATATGGTGAAGGTGATCTCTCATAACTAGGTGTTGCTGCAAAGGAGTGTCATCTGCATGCTCCCCTAGGTGTGTCTCATCTCCTGCAAGGCACTATACCCCTTTGAATGCCACCATACATCTCGGCATGAATTGGTGAACTATTCCTCATCACCGTATGCTCTGGCATACTCATGTCATCTCCTGCAGACTCATGCTGCATCATAGATCCTGGGCATACTGCTGCATCAACCTCTGCGTGGAGGTCCACTGCTCTCGGAACACAAAGGGAAGTGTCCTCCATCAACTAGTGCTCCTCTGCTAGATCATCGACATCCTCCATCAATGTGATTGACTGATACATCTGAGTGTCCACTAAGACAGATTAAGTGGATCTCTGACGAATCTCCTCAAGAGACCAATCTGATCTAGACTCTGATTCTTGAAGGGTTGCCTGTGTGCCTCTCAAGAATCCTCGAGGGCTCCCCAACTCAGGAGTGAGTCGGTCTACCTCCAACTCCTACCCCCTCAAGGCCCTGTGATATAACTCACCAATCTCCAGTAGGTAGTCCCTTTCTGTCAACAACTGCTGGTAGTCAGTCCTCATCATAGACACTCTCTTCTTGAGAGTGTGAAAATCATCCTTGGAAAATCCTCCATCTGAGCTACCCTATGCCACTGATGCTCTTGAACAATAATCTTCCATCACTGCATGCATGTCATCAATATGTCTAGTGGCTGCCCTAATCATAGTCTCACTAACTCTCAACTGTGCTACTAAGTGGTGTGACTCCTGATCATGGTCATACTGAGGTGCCATCTCAAACCCCTCACTGCCACTGTCAGTCTCGCTAATGTCAACTCTAGAGTCCCCATAGACACTCTCTGCATAAGATAACGTGCACAAATGCCCACTGTCTATGGTGCTACTAGGTCCTCCAGTATGCCACTACATCCCATCACTAGATGCCATCTCCCCCTGACTCACACTGTATCCTGTATGAGTAGTTGTATCCTCCTATGCACTCAATCTGCTACTATCCTCTGCACCTGGATCCCATAGAGATGTATCCAGACATGTGCTATGGTCATCCTGACTGTTAAAAAGTGCATCCTCATCAATGCAATCCGATCCTGGAAGTAAGTGCTCCATCAACCTGTCAGTCTCTACAATCTTCTCAACCAATGGAGTCTCCAACAGCTGTGACTCCATCCCCTTAGGCTGATCTGTATGTGTAAGGTCCCCTGCCTGTATGTCCTGTGCCTCCTCCTGGATCTGTGGGTCTATCGGTCCATGGTGTGCATCCCCCACACTAGGCTCATCCATCATACCTGACGTGCCACTGATCTCCTCATGTGACGTGGCTATCATGGGTGTCTGAATAGGTGACAGATGTGTCATGGCCCCCATAGGAAGCTCATCATCTCTAGGTGCTAACACGTGTGACTCCTCACCAGTGTCACCACTCATTTGAGGTATAAGGTCATCAATGGTATGTGACATGTCTGGTGAGATACCGGTGCCATCATCCTATCCATCCAGCTACCTATCCACTACACAAAGGTCATCCTCCTCCTCACGCATGCAAGCATCAATAGTCTCTATGCAAGAGTCATCATCATTATCCTCTGAAGTAAAGTCACTATCACTAGCCTCTGTGCCAGAGTCACTGTCATCATCCGACTGCTCTGAATCCTCATCATCACTATCATAGTGTACCTCAATGATATGCTTCTTACCCTTACCCCTACACCTATGATCGGGTTCCCAAGGCACCTTGCAACTGTAGCAACGTTGCGTGCTCCTACTAGGTGTGGGGTTTCTTTGTTTTTCCCTCCTAACGGGCGTGGGGTTCAACCCAAAGGATGCTCTAATTTCCTCCCTTGCCTTGAGCCAACCTGCAATCTTCTTTTTGTTCCAACTAGGATTTTTATAGGATACGAACAATTGGAATGTTATGAGCCCTTTGAAATTATTGATGGTTTTATATTCCCTTTCACACTCCTCAATCCTGATAATAATATCCATCTTATTGTAACTCTGCTAACCCCCACTGGCTAGCAGGAATCTAAGCTCTGATACCACTGTAATGATCCCAAGCCATTATGCACGGATCATCATTGTTTTGGTGTCTTTTAAAACTTTTTCTAGTTGTGGTATTTCGTCAAACAGTTTGTTGATCTATTTTGTTTAGATGTGTTTATATGTGTGTATGCAGTAAATAATAGAAAGAGATAACCATGGAACATACCTCAACCATATGCAATAAGATAGACAATCCAAAACATCTCAAATCTTCTTTATTCATAAAATAGAAGAATCTGCTACAATGGAGATGTCGATCTGGAATGTTCAATAGATGGCCAAGATGATAGACAATGGATAACAAGTATGAGCTGCTACAAAATGCTCCCGACAATACAAAATAAGCCTCCAAAGGCTGGATAAGAGATGAAGACCAATGCCAAGTGCCAAACCCCTCACTGCTGGAAGATGCCAC
>ML788665.1:113487-130721 GCA_009831015.1 Picea engelmannii
TGGACCCCACAATGCCTCTCAAATACCCATGTACTCACTATAACATCCATCCGACTACTCTGGTCATCATAAATCTCTGCACTGTGATGATGTCCCAGAGTGGGGACATTACAGAGGATGCTTGGGTTGAGCAAGAGAACATGTAGGTGTGGTGCTCCCTGAGGAGGCACATGACCTTGGAGATGAATTCGAGCTTCGGACCCTTAGGGGTAGCACTCATGCCTTGTACCCTTGCTCATTTATTGACATCACCTTGGAGCTTCACACGTGTCACTTGTAGAGGGAGTGCTTCACTCGTGTGGAGATACTTGTATCTTGCAGGTCGCTTGTATTGGATGAGGTCCACTAGTCATTGACGACCTCGCTTCACCTCTCACATAAATAGAGGAAGAAGAGACTCATTTATCGTTATAATTGTACTCTTTTCTTTGTACTTCTCTTATAGGAGGAAGGTGTCAGGATTCTCGAGGAAACCGAAGGAGAAGTCATGAAGAGAGAAGAAAACGTTTTTGTTGGGTGCTTGTTCTTGTGAGATGTCAGGGTTTGATCTTGGGAGCAAGATGTTGAGGATGACAATCCCATAATCGATTACGCACTTTTTCTTGTTCTTCTTTACGCTTGGGTTAGAGATGCAAGAGGAGGAGTACTAGTGTTTCTTGGAGAAGTCTTGAAGCTACACCCGTGGCTTGATCCCCAAGGAGGCATCAGAGTTATTGTTGGGTGATAAACCCTAAATTGTACTTGTTAAGGAGGAAGAAAAGAGGAGACACCTTGCACCTGGCCAAGCAGTGCCTTCTAGTGGCGATTGTACTGTAATGATCCCAAGCCAATTTTTTTGCTTGAAACCACTAACTACCACTGATTTGATAGTTATTGTTGTGCAGGTGGCTATTGGTGTTTCGGCCTTAGGGTTTGTTCTAGTTATTTAAATGGTGTTCATACAATATCTATCCAACATATGCGAGATCACAAACATACTCAAGATATGGAAAACACAAACATAGATCTGACCTTTATTATGAAGAGCATGAATCAGATACAATATAGAGCAGATCTGGAATAATCCTCTGATGGCCCGATAGATAATAGATATGAGCTACTACAAAATACTCCCGCTAATACAAAAGATGCCTCCAAAGGCTGGATATAATCTGAAGACCCAAGATGCCAACAACATATGAATGCTCAACCCCCCTGGGCTGCTAGTACGTCCTGCTGGATGAAAGGGACCAATAATTCGGCCTAGCCGAAGGAGATGCTCAAATCGTGCCAAAATCCACCAAAATGTAGATCAGGACTAAGGAAAACTCTCCCGAAAGTTTGAAGCTCAAATATTCAATCCTCCTCCGTCAATACCTAAAACCATAATGCAGTCTGTGCCCTCCTGAAGCCCTGAATAACTCAACAGGTCGTTCTGAATGAAGGACACCTCCAAAACCTATGAATCTCTCTAGAATGGTAGATTGGGCTATGGAAACCCCGTAGGAGAAGTTCCAGGTCCAAATTCTAGGTAAAACTCCCTAGATCTGAGAAATACTGAATCACAGGACGTCCTCCTTGCCTCAAGGCCATCCCAATCTATAGCTGAAGATCTGATGGTGATAGCCCCTCAAGAAAACCTCCAAAATGATGGTTGAGGACCTGCAAATAGAACCCAAGTGTTGGAATTCCCCCAAGCTCTTCTGAATGGTTGGATCGAACTCCTCTTCAAGTGGTGGTGCACCCTTGCTGGAAATTTATGAACAGTACGACCTTGCTAATTTTCTGAATTGATAGGTGGATATGTGATGAGTGTAGAATGGTGTGGGTGGAGTCTTTCATCCCCGAGACCAAGCTTGGAACAAGGTGAGTAGGTCTTTCACCACTGAGTTGCTCACAAGGGTTTGTAACAGCAAAACCCCCAAACTGTATGCTCAAGAGTAAGAACAAGCAATTACCAAAATCCAGAATGCCTAATAGGTGCGCCCCAACCTTCTATTTATACTTTTCTTCTATTTCTCTGTTGAGTTAGGTTAACCCCTATGGTTAACTCCTCCAGCTCTTCTATTCCTTCATTGAGTTATCTTTTACTCCTTTTTCACCTTTTCATCAAGTCAACTTAAGAATATACCCTTAGTTTGGTTGACCTTTCCCCTTAGTGTGGGACTATGGCCTAGTGGGGATGCCTAGGCCACTAAGTCTCCTCAATACCTCTTCATCAAGAGGTGGGGGACATTACATATACCTTGTTGGAGTATCTTTGGTAGATCCTGGGTTTTCTTTGGTTTTCCCTGCCTAGGCATCCAACATCTGATTACTTAATTAGGCTAGTCCTTTGAGGTTAATAAATAACATATCGAGACTATTCAAATGAATTATATACAGATGCGAATGAAAAGAAAAGCTTTTGAGAAAATAATAATACCTGGAATGGAGAATCTGCAATCCAAAGAGGGGAGAGAGAGAAAGAGAGATGAGATGCAAGTTCCAAGGCCTCACTGTCGATTCACCTGAGATCATTAGTTCCCATCGCATGGAAAAGCTACTCAAAAAAGGTCATTCTAGCGTTATTGTCCTACTCCATGCCATACAAAACTGAGACACCCTTGGTGCCACAAGACCTCCAATCCATCCTCTCTAAACATCAAGTGGTCTTTTCCACTCCCTAGGGACTCCTTCCTTCCCGTGGTGTTCATGATCATTCCATTCCCCTTGTACCAGGAAGCCTTCCTCCCAATATTTGTCCCTATCGTCACCCCTTTTCCCAAAAAAACGAAATTGAGAAAATGGTTCAGGAACTCCTTAACACAGGCGTTATCCACCGTAGTACGAGCCCCTACTCTTCTCCTATGGTCATGGTCCTAAAGGAAGAAGGTTCTTGGTGAATGTGTCCTGACTTCCGTGCCCTCAAAAAACTCACCATTAAAGACAAATTTCCCATTCCTATCATTGATGACCTCTTGAATGAATTGAGTGGCGCCCAGTTCTTTACTAAACTTGATCTTCGTTCTGGCTACCACCAGATACATATGAAAGAGGTAGAAATTCCTAAGACTTCCTTTAGAACTCATGAGGGCCACTATGATTTTTTGGTCATGCCCTTTGGCTTGTGTAATGCCCCCTCCACCTTCCAAAGCCTCATGAATCATGTCTTCCGTCCTTTTCTTTGTCATTTTGTCTTAGTTTCTTTGATGATATCCTCATCTATAGCAAAACCTGGACATACCATCTTGCTCATTTGGATCGAGTTCTCCATCTACTCTCTCAGCACGAACTTTTCCTAAAATAGTCTAAATGTGCTTTTGGCGCCTTAGAAGTCGAGTACTTGATTCATCTGGTGGGAAAGGAGGACGTCAAGGTGGATCCTAAAAAGATTGAAGCTACGAAAGATTGGCCTCACCCAAAGACTCTCAAAATCTTGCGTGAATTTCTGGGATTAACAAGTTATTATAGCAAGTTTGTTATGAATTATGGAAATATTGCAGCACCTCTCACTGCACTCCTAAAAAAGAACTCTTTTACTTGGACTCCAGCAGCTGCTCAAGCTTTTCAAACCTTGAATATGGCCATGTGCACAACTCTAGTCCTGGCCCTTCCTGATTGCACAAAGACCTTTCTCCTGTAATGTGATGCTTCAAGGAAAGGAATTGGTGTTGTCCTTATGCAAGAGGGTTGGCCTTTGGCCTTTACCAACAAGCAACTGTCTAAACGAAATCTGGGCAAATCAATCTATGAAAAGGAAATGTTGGTTATTTTGCATGCCGTTGATCTATGGCGCCCTTATCTATTGGGGCAACACTTCCAAATTAAGACAGACCATCAAAGCCTCAAGTATTTTCTGGAACAATGCATTTCCTCCCCAGAGAAACAAAAATGGGTGACTAAGATCTTTGGATATGATTATGAGATCATTTACAAGAAAGGAAAAGACAATGTGGTTGCAGATGCACTTTCCTGAAAATATGAAGATGAAGGATCCCTTTTTTCTCTCTCCTTCATTGTACCAGATTAGCTCCAATTCGTTCGCCAGGAATGGCTACATGATCCCAAAAGTTCACATCTGATACAACAATTGCAGTCCTATGCTCCAGTTTCCCCAGGGTACTCTTGGCTCCATGATGAGCTTCGATACAAAGGCCGTTTGTATTTAAGTAAACAATCAAAACTTAAATCCACGGTACCTTCTGAGCTTCATGCTACACCCACAGTTGGGCACTCTGAGTTTACCAAAACCTATGACAGGGTCAAACGTTCTTTTTTCTAGGATGGTATGAAACAAGATGTTCATAATTTTTTCGTTGAATGTGATGTGTGTCAATGCAACAAGGTCGAAACAGTCAAATCTCCTAGCACACTACAACCCCTTCCAATTCCACCTTCAATTTGGAGGGATATCTCTATGGATTTTATTATAGGCTTACCCAAATTGGGAAATAAATTAGTCATCATGGTGGTTGTTGATCACCTTTCTAAGTATGCTCATTTCTGTGCTCTTCAACAACCATTTACAACATCAACTGTGGCTCAACTTTTCATGGATCAGGTCTTCAAGCTTCATGGCATGCCGCATTCTATTGTTTATGATCGCGACCCAACTTTCACCAGCAATTTTTGGCAAGAACTGTTCAAGCTACAAGACATCCAATTGGATCTCAGCACAACTTATCACCCCCAGACTGATGGTCAAACTGAAGTTGTCAACAAGTGTTTAGAAACATATTTGAGGTGTTTTGCATTGGAAAAGAAAAATCAATGGGCTCAATGGTTACCCCTAGTTGAATGGTGGTACAACGCTTCATACCATACAGCTACACACATGACTCCTTTTGAAGTGGTCTATGGACAAGAGCCACCTTCAGTTCTCTCATACTTACCAGGTGTCTCGAAGGTCCAGGCGATTGACCAAACACTTACAATTCAAGAGGCTATTATCCATACCCTCAAAGAGAATTTGGTCATGACACAAAATCGCATGAAGCAACAAGCAGATCAAGGCCGCTCTGAACGTCAATTTGCAGAAGGGGATCAGGTGTTTCTTCGACTGCAACCTTACAAGCAAAATTCCCTCAAGGCCGAGCATTGTTAGAAGTTGGTGCCCAAATTTTATGGTCCTTACACCATTCTCAAACGTGTGGGACAGGTGGCCTATCAGTTAGCTTTTCCCAGTCATTCTAATTTACATCCTATTTTTCATGTTTCATGCTTAAAGAATGTGATTGGAACTAAGTGCCAAATTCAAACTAACCTTCCCGAGTTGGACGAAGAAGGATCGATTTGGCTACAACCACAAGCAGTTTTGGACCAGTGTGAGAGTCGCCTGCGTCAGATAACTATCAAGGAAGTGTTAGTCCAGTGGAAAGATACAACTCTAACAAATGCCACTTGGGAACTAGCTACCATTCTGCAGCAATTTCAACATCTCAAGCCTTGAGGACAAGGCTATTTTAAGGGGGAGGACATGTTAGGGACCTAACCCTCACGTAGGTAGAACAATATATTTGGATTGAATAAAGGTCAATATTAATAAGGCCTTGCAATAAAGTAGAATAAGTCGAATGTAAGAAGACCTAATAGAAGGTTTTTCTTCTAGAAGGATATTCCTCTAGATGGTTCTTTTGATAGACATATTTAGTATAAATAGGAGTCGAGGGTATGAGAACCCTAGCTTGGATATTATTGTAATAGAGCTCTGCTCGACTGGAGGTTGCCCCCTCGAAGAGGCCTGTGAACATTGCTCTCAGAATCAAAGTGCTCTTTTTGGTGTTATTTTGATATCATTTCAGTGTTATTTTGGTGTTGTTCTGGTTTTATTGTTGTTTATCTGCCATTTCTAGCATTTTATTTTTCTTCTGCATACTTTTTATATCTGGAATATTACAGAAAAAGATAAAGTAAATGTATTTTCCAGAAAGGACAAGTTGGCCCCACTAAAAAAAGTTCACTGGTCAGTTTAGTATAAATAAGGGAGCCTCCCTTCTCATTTAACACACTCCACTATAAGAAAGAGGCGCAAATCTAAGTGTGTGAGCTGCAGCTGCTACATCCAATGAAGGAAGTGAGGCATGTCTGGTTGGTGTCTATCTCTCAGTCATATACGTGCGCTAAGGTTTACATTGTTAAGTTATTGTTGGACTCTTTCTTATTGATTTGCTCTATAGAATAGAGCTTAGTTATTCTGTCTTTGGCATGGATTTTATCTATAAAATGGTATTGGGTTTTCTCCCCTTGTGAAGAAAGGTTTCCCAGGGTAAACTACTATGCTTTACTCGGGGGTGGCACTTGAGGATGCCTATGGTACTTTCACAGAGATGAGAAGGATGGCTCGTGATGAGACCCCCTTTCCCTTAGCCATGCAACCGAAGGTCACTGCCCTGGCATGGTAACCAGATGGTGGCAATGTCATACTGCTAGGTACCCATGAACCTAATAGGTTGGCTCATGATGAGACTCCCTATCCTCTGATTAGATCTTATTTTTTATTTTCCGGGTCCCTCTTGTTTCTTGTTGAGAGGCTCTTTATTTCCTTCTCAGGGATCCCTGGGCGAAGCATCTCAAGGTTTCATTTTTAGGCTTTTATCTTTTACCAGCTACTTTTACCTTCTGGGCCTTTAGCCCCTTCTTCCCACAAGATAAGGTGCAACCCTACAAACAGGTCAATCCAATGCCCAAACAAGGGGAATGGGATAAATGAACGAGAGATAAGATGAAAGAGTGGTGCTATGATGGGAGCGGGTGATGGCTCTTCATAAATGCCCCCAGTGGCAAACCAAGACCTATGGGCATAGGCTTGCTAGAGCCCCCTATCAATCTCCCCAAGCATGGCCAAGTGGGCTAATGTAAGATCCAAGCAGTTGTCAGAGATAAAAAGAATCAGATGCATATATTCAAAGGTTTTAATGATCAAAAGTGACACATACCATGATACTTGGACCAATTACCTCATGGAGCAAGAACCTCCTTTGATAAAAGACCAAGTCGAAGGTGATGGATGTTGCCGCTGCTGACAAGATGAATCTGATGAAAAAAGAAAAGGATGGGCCCTCGAGGGCCATGCTCAGGTCAATCCTGCTCTCGGTACTCCATGTCTAGGACATGTGGGCCTCGAGACATGATCTCCTAGTTATCCCTAAAAATCAGGGATAACATCTAGCTCCAACTTGGGGACATGTTCTCGCCGTAAGTTGTTGCATAAAGATGAGATATTCAAGTACGAAGTCAACAACTTAGGGTTAGCAGTTAGTTAGGGTTTCAATTTAGAAAAGGGTTTGAGAGTTGTTTGATCACTTTCACTTCAACGTTGGAGGTCTAAGATCAGTGCCTTTGGGCTAATGGAGTCAATTTAATGGAGGATGCAAGGGTTGAAGGAGGATGACTAAGGACTAGAGGGAAGAGTTCTGAAGTGCTACTATGGCAGGGCCTGGCCTCAGAATCAAAACCCTAGGGGAGAGAGGCTCACTCCAGTGTTGCTAAAGCAAGGCCTCATGCTCTCTCCTCCTTCCTTAGGTTAACTTGGCAAAAACGGCTAGCATGAAAGATAAATCAAGACAAGAGAGTGCAATGAGGGAGAGTGTTGCTATAGCAAGGATTTATCATCAAACCCTAGAAGAAAATCGGCCATAGGTGTAGATAAACTAGAACTGGGACGTCTCCTCCTTCTTGACTTTTGGAAAGTACGACTAGCTCAGGGAGAAGAAGAAATGAGAGTGTAGCTATGGCTAGGCTCTTTCTTCCTTCTTCAATGGCTGAAAATTTCTCTATCAGGGGACATGAGACAAGGACCTACTTGTGTGCTTGTCACCTAGGGTTTTTTGATTCAACAAATTATAAATACATGTAAGAAAATAAGACTACAACCATTCAATCAAGAAGTTTTGTAGAAAAATACTTACAATTCATCAAGAAATAACCATGCAAACCCTAGTTGTAACACCTTCCTTCAAGAGAAAAACCATAAAATGCCAAGAAATACCTTCAACAAGTGCGCCTCACTAAACTAGCAAAAATACCCAAGTAGGGCGCTAAAATCAGACCTCACTAATGAGTGAGTGATGTGTCATGATAAAATGAGGCTAAAACTCCTCAATATATAGTGTATCAATGACCTAATTTACTTTTTAGGTCATAAAATGGCCGACAAGGAAAGAATATCAAAGTAATACCATTTTTACATTAAATGTTCATTTTAAAACCCTAACTGAGAAAAAGTAAGATGTCAAGCCCCACTGAGGGAGACGTTATCCCTTTTTAGGGCAAATGCAGCACCAAAGGGAAAAACGTTGGCCCTCTTTGGGCCTCCAAATCATGCCACATGTGCCAACTGCCCTGTCAAACTGTCACACGCTCAAGGTGACATCATGAGCTACTAGGTGACGTCCTGGGCCATCCAGGGCAAACGTTTCAATGGAAGTGGGTCAATCCCCCTAGGCCGGGCTCTACCAAAGTGCCTCTGATGAAACGTCCTCTTCTTCTCTAGTGAAAAACTTTGATCAACCACCATCCTAACTCTGCCCCTTGATGGGGTCTCAGCATCCATCTGGTGGGCTATTCAGCCCCATGGAGGTCTGAACTAATCATCTCCCCATGTGTACTAGTCCAAATGGTACCTGTCCATCAGGCATGGTCCTGCACATCAAAATCTATGCCCACCATGGGTTCATTAGTCACAGGGATCATAGCAATGTCAATCACATCTCATCATTAAAATTATTAAACATATGCATAAAAACCCTGATACATCGGTCAATAGCTCAAAGACATTACAAAAACCTACAATACAAGATTGAAGAAAAAGACAAGACGTCCTATTGGGCTAGTATCCATGAGAAAAGGGAAGTCTGCAGGAAGGTTTCATCCAAGCCATGTAAGTTAGGTGATGCAGATAGGGGATGTCCAGACATGTGGGTGAAGTGAGAGCCAAGGATGCATAATGTTATTTGTGGGTGCCTTTGTAGAAGGCGAGTTGTACCTGTCATGGATGCATTTTTTCCAAGCTTGTTCTTGCCTTTATTCTTTTCTTGCTTTATTTTCTTATTTGCTTTTTCTTCTTCTTTTTATTTTTATTCAAGGGCTAACCAAAGGACACTGCCTTGGCATGGTGACCAGAGTTGACAGTGTTACCCACAAGTACTTTCATAGAGATGAGAAGGCTGGATCGTGATCAGACCCCCTTTCCCTTGGCCATGCAACCAAAGGTCAGTGCCCTAGCGTGGTAACCAGATGGTGGCAATGTCATACTGCTAGGTACCCATGAACCTAATAGGCGGGTTCGTGATGAGACCCCCATGTCCTCTGATTAGATCTTGTTTCTTATTTTTTGGGTCCCTCTTGTTTCTTGCTGAGAGGCTCTTTATTGCCTTCTTGGGGATCTCTGGGCGAAGCATCTCGAGGTTTCATTTGTAGGCTTTTATCTTTTACTAGTTGCTTTTACCTTATGGGCCTTTAGCCCCTTATTCCCATGAGATAAGGTGCAACCCTACAAACAGGTCAATCCAATGCCCGAACAAGGGGAATGGGATAAATGAGCGGGAGATAAGATGAAAGAGTGAAGCTATGATGGGAGCGAGCGATGGCTCTTCAGAACTCCCCCCAGTGGCAAACCAAGACCTATGGGCACAGGCTTGCTAGAGCACCCTGTCAATATCCCTAAGCATGGTCAAGTGGTCTAATGTAAGATCCAAGAAGTTGTCAGAGATAAAAGGAATCAGATGCATATATTCAAAGGTTTTAATGATCAAAAGTGACACATACCATGATACCTGGATCAATTACCTCATGGAGCAAGAACCTCCTCTGATACAAGACCAAGCCGAAGGTGATGGATGTTGTCGCTGCTGACAAGACGAATCTGATGAAAGAAGAAAAGGATGGGCCCTCTAGGGACATGCTCATGTCAATCCTACTCTTAGTACTCCATGTCTAGGACCTGTGGGCCTCGAGACATGATCTCCTAGTTATCCCTAAAAATCGGGGATAACATCTGGCTCCAACTCGGGGACATGTTCTCACCGTAGAGCGCATGAGAACCTCAACATATCTAGCATAACCTGCATACCTGCTCAAACTCGATAGGGGCATCGGTAACAAAAATGGGGCGGTAATGCCACCCCAGCATACATAGATATATAAACTGAAGAAAAGAATCAATAATGAAAATGTGAAAGCAGACTAACATGAAATGCAAATGGATACACAAAAAATGCCTACTTACCTGCACTTACCTGTGAAATCAGGTCCCCCCACCTTGGTGGGGCTTGAGGAGGTGCCCGCTGATAGGTAATGGGATTCTTCTTCCCTCTAAAGTGGATAGATAATATGAGTCATTGATTGATTCCATTCCAACTTTGAAGGGTCCGAGCCACGACTGAGTGCTTCCTTTTACATTAGTCGGCTCTCCTTTCTGGGTATCCCACATCCATACCATGTCTCCCTCCTTGTATTTTCTGATTTTGTATTTGGTCGTTCCTTGGACAATCTTGGTGTATTGTGCTAAGGGAGGGGGGTGGGCTTCCGCTGTAAAAACTTCCTGTTGAGATGGGTGGATTTGTACGTCATCTTCATGTTTCTTTAATATCTTCATTGTCCCAATCTCTTTGTTTTTGAATTCATCCAGGAGTTGTTGGTATTCTTCTTTCTTGGGCCATTCAATCTGATCAAAGTCTTCCTCTGTTGCAAAGGGCATATCTTCTGGAGAATAATTTTGAAGAGTTTGTATCATCTCGTTTTGTGCTTTGTCATTATTGACGGGGTGAGTAATATCCTGCACGTGGTACCCAGTTATTGGCACATTGAGGAGACGGCCTACCGTTCCATTTTTCAAAGGCAATTGCAAGAATGTGAGTTCCATCTCAAGGGTGCCACCTAACATTGCACCAAACTTCCTAGACAACAACATTCCCCACACATCTGGGACATCAACTATCATAATGTCAACGTAGAAAATCTTCTCTGGGTACTCCTTTAGGCGAACTTCAACATTCTCAACCACCACATGTGTGGGTATGGCTTTAGATTCGAAACCACATACATTTCTATAAGGCTGTGTGACCTTCAAACCCACTTGTCGCATGACTTTGAGTGACATCATGTTGGCACCAACACCTGTATCTAACATGCAATTGTTGAGGTTCTTGCCATTCATTGTCAACGTCATGAAGAAAGGAGGGTTTTCACCATATTGGACCCTGAAGTGATCAAGTTGCAACATAATAGGAGGGTCCATAGGCTCATCTGATCCCAAAAAGAAAGTGTCAAATCGTTCCTTGATGGATGGGATCTTGATTGCTTCTCTTAGGGGGACGTTTACATGAATTTTTTATAATGCTCCTTCGAAGTCAAAGTTCAGGTCAACCTTGCCAGCCCTGGATGTCTTAGGAAGAAGCATTTCCAGGGATGGGGGCTTTGCTTGATCAGTAGGGGGTTGTTTCAAATTCTTTCTTCTGTACACTTGAAATTCCTATTTCTTTAGCTTTTCTCATGATTCTTGATCCAGGTTGTTTATCACCGCCATCCTTGCTGATTTGGCTGCTTCTTTCATGGCTTCCTGATGTTCTGCATCTGTGATATTTATCTAAGGAAACTCCATGAAACAATCCATGTTGTTGACTTGTTGATGGCCACTATTGTAAGGGCACTCATGTTCCCAATGTTCTTTGTTGCATTCCAGGCACCAAGGATTTTCATCAACAATGTTTGTAGGGGCCAAAGTGTTTGGAACTTCATGCTCATTCTTTGGTTTAAAAAATTGGCCCCCTTTCTGGAATTTTCCTTTGTATGGGATCCTGGGTGCCTGGGTCTAAGATCTTTCCAATTTGACGATCCTGTTCATCATTTCCTATTGATTTTTTATGATACCATCCATAGAGGCTTGTAGCTTGGCGATACTAGTACATAGATCTGAAGTAGGCTCATCATTGTGTACTATCTTTGGTTTAGTGTCTATCCTCCCCCTTGGGTTAGCAAAAGGCTCAATCTTGGATGAAAGGAGGTTCCCTTCTATTTTGGTAGCGAGCTCTTGGGCTTCTTGAATGGACTGGGGGTTTTTGTCTCTAAGAAGATACCCTAGTTGGCCATTGAAATATCTGGTGTAAACATGGACGAGGTAGTCATCTTTCGGATGATGGATTGCGAGAATTCTTTGCAGTAAAGTCTCGAATCTGGTGTGGAACTCTTGAATGGACTCATTTTCATATTTGTCAAGGTTATTCAGTCGTGTGAGGAGCATATTAGGGTCTTCTTTGACACCCCATCTTTTGAGAAAGGCCTCTTCAAGTCTATCCATGGTTTTGATGTTTCCATCGGGAAGGCTTAGGTACCAACGCCTTGAGGCATCATAAAGAGTAGCGGAGAACAACTTCATGACCAGATCTTCAACATCATCACTAATGGGGTGATGCTAAAAGAATGCCCAAAAGTTTCTCATATGCTCTTCGGCACTGATTGCATCAGTACCGGTAAATTTAGGCAACCACTTCTCATACTTGGGTGGCATTTGCCTAGGGTAGCCTGGTATGGCTGACATGTCTAACGGCTTGAAAAGAGTAGATGACCATTGTGTTTATTGTTGGCTGGGTTTGTTGTAGTGGTCTGAGAGCTAGACATGATTCCTAAAGGAAGGCTCTTCCTGAAAAGTGATTTGACAACAGAAGAGTTCTTGGGAGGCTTACTTCTGAAAGACAAAGGAGGATTATTGAACCTCTTTTTAGTTTGTGGAGTCGCTAGATAGTTTACTTGAAACTATCAAAGAAAAGGGAAAACAACCTAGTGGAGTCACCAGGTAAGATTGTAAGATAAGGTCTCTGAGGCAAGACTTACCGAAAAGATTTGTCATTTGAGGAGAATTGACTCAGTGTTCCCCGACAACAGTGCCAAAATGTTATCGCACAGTTTGTAGCTAGGTCAAATGGCTATAAGATGGAGGTCAAACTGGAGTAACAGGAACCTATCCCACCCAATGTCACCACGATGGGGAGGTTATTTCTCTTTAGGAAGGTTAGGCCCAGGGGAGATGTCCCCGGTAACCTGGAGTTTTGAATAGGAAAAATTTAAAAGGACAAAGGTAAAGTTTCCCCTTCACAGGTCACCACCAAAACAGATAGTCCCAGCTAAACAACCAATAATGAAGTGAATCCCCAATGAAGAACACCTGTCTGGAACAAAGCAACAACAAACCAATATATGTAAGCTATATTTCAATGGGTTAGTACTTCATAAGACTATCTGCTATTTAAATAGGCAATTGTGGTTATAAATATTGATGAAGTCAATGTTTATCAATATGGCAATGCAAATGCCCAAAGGGGTTGGATCCAATGGTGGAAAGCGAGGAGTTTTTCACTGTTGGGCAAGGTTCAATTCTCGTGAGGGCTTTACCTGGAGCCATGGGGACACCTTGAGGTAGTGGTCGAACATGTGGTTGCACCCAGAGATACCATATTAAATGGTATCGTGACCCGTGCACACATAAGTGGATCAAAGCCCACCCCCATGTCCTTCAAATTTACGGTCCCCGAGGTGTAGGACAGTCGGTGACAGAGTGTGTTGTTAAGTCACTCCGTGTTGAAAAGTCATCGGTTCGAAACCTGCAGGGACAAAAAATCCAACCATGTTAAGGGTTGGTGTGGCTCAGGCCGGGTGCGATCCCCGAGTGATTTTGACGGCTTAGATGCCCCTGAGTCGCGGTTTCTCAAGCCACAGGTTAATCCCGATGCCAACAGGTTCGGCCACATTAACAAAAATAAATAAAAAATATAGCAATGCAAATAATATCACTTCCTCAATAGATACTAAAAGGACATGGCATTTAATGTAACAAATCAACACGCCATCAATTAATGCCTAAATCACCATTCAATTGCTCTTTAAACAAGACGTTGTTGCATAAATATGAGATATTCAAGTATGACATCAACAACTTAGGGTTAGCAGTTAGTTAGGGTTTCAATTTAGAAAAGGGTTTGAGAGTTGTTTGATCACTTTCACTTCAACGCTGGAGGTCTAAGATTAGTGTCTTTGGGCTAATGTAGTCAATTTAATGGAGGATGCAAGGGTTGAAGGAGGATGACTAAGGACTAGAGGGAAGAGTTATGAAGTGCTGCTATGGCAGGGCCTCATAATCAAAACCCTAGGGGAGAGAGGCCCACTCTGGTGTTGCTAAAGCAAGGCCTCGTGCTCTCTCCTCCTTTTTTCAGGTTAACTTGGCAAAAATGGCTAACATGAAAGATACATCAAGACAAGAGAGTGCAATGAGGGAGAGTGTTGCTATAGAAAGGCTTTATCATCAAACCCTAGAAGAAAATCAGCCCTAGGTGTAGATAACCTAGGCCTCGGACGTCTCCTCCTTCTTGACTTCTAGAAAGTACGAGTAGCTCAGGGAGAAGAAGAAATGAGAGTGTAGCTATGCCTAGGCTCTTTCTTCCTTCTTCAATGGCTGAAAATTTCTCTATTAGGGGACATGAGATAAGGACCTACTTGTGTGCTTGTCACCTAGGGTTTTTTGATTCAACAAATTATAAATACATGTAAGAAAATAAGACTACAACCATTCAATCAAGAAGTTTTGTAGAAAAATACTTACAATTCATCAAGAAATAACCATGCAAACCCTAGTTGTAACACCTTCCTTCAAGAGAAAAACCATAAAATGCCAAGAAATGCCTTTCTTCAACAAGTGCGCCTCACTAAACCAGCAAAAATACCCAAGTAGGGCTCTAAAATCAGACCTCACTAATGAGTGAGTGATGTGTCACGATAAAATGAGGCTAAAACTCCTCAATATATAGTGTATCAATGACCTAATTTACTTTTTAGGTCATAAAATGGCCGACAAGGCCAGAATATCAAAGTAATATTGTTTTTACATTAAATGTTCATTTTAAAACCCTAATTGAGAAAAAGTAAGACGTCAAGCCCCACTAAGGGAGACGTTAGCCCTTTTTAGGGCAAATGCAGCACCAAAGGGCAAAACGTTGGCCCTCTTTGGGCCTCCAAATCATGCCACACGTGCCAACTGCCCTGTCAAACTGTCACACGCTCAAGGTGACGTCATGAGCTCCTAGGTGACATCTTGGGCCATCCAGGGCAAACGTTTCACTGGAAGTGGGTCAATCCCCCTAGGTCGGGCTCTACCAAAGTGCCTCTGATGAAACATTCTCTTCTTCTCTTGTGCAAAACTCTGATCAACCACCGTCCTGTCTTTGCCCCCTGATGGGGTCTCAGCATCCATCTGGTGGGCTCTTCAGCCCCATGGAGGTCTGAACTGATCATCTACCCATGTGTATCGGTCCAAATGGTACCTGTCCATCGAGCATGGTCCTGCACATCAAAATCTCTTCCCTCCATGGGCTCATTAGTCATAGGGATCATAATGTCAATCACATCTCATCATTAACATTATTAAACATATGCATAAAAACCCTGATACATCGGTCAATAGCTCAAAGACATTACAAAAACCTACAATACAAGATTGAAGAAAAAGACAAGATGTCCTATTGGGCTAGTATCCATGAGAAAAGGGAAGTCTCCAGGAAGGTTTCATCCAAGCTATGTTAGTGAGGTGATGCAGCTAGGGGATGTCCAGGCATGTAGGTGAAGTGAGAGCCAAGGATGCATAATGTTATCTGTGGGTGCCTTTGTAGAAGGCAAGCTGTACCTGTCATGGATGCATTTTTTCCAAGCCCGTTCTTGCCTTTATTATTTTCTTACTTTATTTTCTTATTTTCTTCTTCTTCTTCTTTTTCTTTTTATTCAAGGGCTAACCAGAGGACACTGCCTTGGCATGGTGACCAGAGCTGACAGTGTTACCCACAAGTACTTTCACAAAGATGAGAAGGTTGGCTTGTGATGAGACCCCCTTTCCCTTGGCCATGCAACCAGAGGTCACTGCCCTGGTGTGGTAACTAGATGGTGGCAATGTCATACTGCTAGGTACCCATGAACCTAATAGGCTGGCTCGTGATGAGACCCCCTATCCTCTGATTAGATCTTGTTTCTTATTTTTTGGGTCCCTCTTGTTTCTTGCTGAGAGGCTCTTTATTGCCTTCTCGGGGATCCTTGGGTGAAGCATCTCGAGGTTTCATTTTTAGGCTTTTATCTTTTACTAGCTGCTTTTACCTTCTGGGCCTTTAGCCCCTTCTTCCCACGAGATAAGGTGCAACCCTACAAACAGGCCAATCCAATGCCCAGACAAGGGGAATGGGATAAATGAGCGGGAGATAAGATGAAAGAGTGGTGCTATGATGGGAGCGGGCAATGGCTCTTCAGAAATCCCCCCAGTGGAAAACCAAGACCTATGGGCACAGGCTTGCTAGAGCACCTTGTCAATCTCCCTAAGCATGGTCAAGTGGGCTAATGTAAGATCCAAGCAGTTGTCAGAGATAAAATGAATCAGATGCATATATTCAAAGGTTTTAATGATCAAAAGTGATACATACCATGATACCTGGACCAATTACCTCATGGAGCAAGAACCTCCTCTGATACAAGACCAAGCCGAAGGTGATGGATGATGTCGCTGCTGACAAGACGAATCTAATGATAGAATAAAAGGACGGGCCCTCTAGGGCCATGCTCAAGTCAATCTTGCTCTCGATACTCCATTTCTAGGACATGTGGGCCTCGAGACATGATCTCCTAGTTATCCCTAAAAATCGGGGATAACAATACTCAATTCCTATATCTATCTCTTATGCCACTTCTTGTAAAGTTTCACGTTGCAAAAATACTTCAAGTTTTACATTTACTGCAGTAGAAGATAATGAGTTTGACATAACAGTGCACACTCAGACTTAAATCAAATTCAGAAATCTGTGGGTATAACAAGATATCTCTCTAGTTTGTATCTTACAAACTCCCTTGAAGGTGATATCTCAGATGTAAAGTTTACTCAGGTTGAAGACATATTAAATCTGAATAGTAAATTTGAGATATTCTCTAGATGGGTATATTACAAGAGGCATAATCAAGGCCGAGTCTATGATAGATTTTTGAGGTATATTCCAGCAAATTTATGGCAGACTTCTGAGGAATATTCCAACCCAAGTTTGGTATAGGCTCGGACTATTTTTAAATCATTCAAACATATTCAAAACAGAAATTGTGGTATCACTTAAGGCCTACCTCTGAGAGATCTTTTACAAAATTCTGAGATGGAAAAAGGTGAGTTTTGAAGCCTGACCTAAGGTTAATTTGAGGCTACTCATTTGTGGATGAAGTTGCACCAAGACCGGATAATGCTACAACTTTGGAGGGTTCTTGAT
>ML788665.1:136321-147048 GCA_009831015.1 Picea engelmannii
ATCATAACACAACTTGCTCTCTTGTGAGAGATACTTTCTAGTCTTTTTCTTGGTTATTCTTGTCTTGTGGAGTTGAGGCGCTACATCTTGGAGGATTATCTTTTGGCATATGGTGCTATTTATCATTGGAAGGTTTACAACTATGGATTGATTATGCTCTTCATGAATTTGTAAGTACATTTTGCATGCAAAACTTCTTCATTGAATGGTTGTAGGTAGAATTTCTTACTTACATAGTTGCATTGTTATTATTTGCTTAATCATTGAAACCCTAGGGAGCCAACACACAAGTAGGTTGTGGCTTCATGTCCCCATGGTAAAAGCTTGTTAGCCATTTGATTAGAGAAGGTTTAGCCTAGCCATAGCTACACTAGCCATTCTCTTTTCTTGAGTTAGTTTTGAACATAAATTGAAGAAAGAAGGCGTCCTAGGCCTAATTTACTTTACACCTAGGGTTTGCTTCTAGGGTTTTGAAAAGCCTTGTCTTTAAACAACACTTTTCAGCCATAGATTTGTGTTCATTAGCTAGTCGTTTTGCCAAAAGAATCTTAAGGAAAGAAGAAGGAGCATCAGGCCTAGCCTTAGCTACACCTGAATAAGCCTTCCCTTCTTAGGGTTTTTGATTTGGTGGCCCTGCCATAGCAGCACCATCAAACCCTAATCCTCTTGTCCTTAGGTTTAAGTCTTTCCAAGCCATTAGTTTCACTCCACTTGACTCCATTAACCCAAGGCACTAGTCTAGAAGTATAACGTTGAGCTTTTTGTGCTTAAAACACTCTTTCAAACTCTTTAAAATTGAAACCCTAACTAACCCTAACCCTAGGGTGACGTCTTGGCCTTTTTGAACTCTTGTTTGCTCCAAAAGTTGCGGCTAGGTCACCCCTTGATAGCCATAGAGGTATTAGATATTTTCCTTGGTTAAGATTGCAAAACATTTACCTCTTTGCCTTTAAAACTAACCTAAATTTAGGGCTGACGTCATAGTGACAGCAACAACATTATAGGTGACGTCACACTTGTTTGATCTCTTGTTTTGGCATAAGACGTTGTGACATTATCACCATCTTTTGATAGGTTTTGAGTTGGTGATCATATTTGTAGGCTTATTTGACAAAACGTCCTTCTCATTACCCTCAAAATTGACCTATTACTAGGGCTGACGTCACCTTATTTCTGCAATAGTGACGCATCAATAATATTTATATGAGCATATTTGCATTGTGATAGTACAAAGACTTGATTTTACACATTGAATGCCATTATCTCTTCTGTATTTATTGAAGAAGTGATATTAATATAAGCTTTATTGCAATCATTGACTTCGTCAATAATTACTCTCATTAATGCTCATATATGTTAAAGATAGTCATTAATGCTTTGGAGTACTAACCACTGCAGCACATCTTCTAGTTTTATTTGTCTTGTCTCGCAAACAGGTGCCATTCAGTGGAATATTTTCTCCTTGACTATCTCTGTTGGCAGTAATCTGTGAAGGGAAGCCTGTCCTTAGTCTTTGAAGTCTTAAACCTTGATCCTTCTTCTTCAGAACCCCAGATTACTAGGGACGTCTCCCTTGGGATTAGACACCCTAAATAGAAAGAGCTCCCCATCGAGGTGACAGTGGGTGGGGAAGCTCCTGTTACGCCAGTTTGGAGCCTTGACTCAAGCTAACATAAACCCTTCCTACAAACTGTGCGATAACAGGCCCCACTGAAAAAAGTTCACTAGTTAGTTTAGTATAAATAAGGGAGTCGCCCTTCTCATTTGACACACTCTCCACTTTGAGAAAAAGGTGCAAGTCTAAGTGTGTGAGTTGCAGCTACTACATCCAATGAAGGAAGTGAGGCGCATGTCTGGTTGGTGTCTATCTCTCATTCATAGAGGTGCACTAGGGTTTACATTGTTGAGTTATTGTTGGACTCTTGCTTATTGATTTTCTCTAGAGAATAAAGCTTAGTTATTTTTTCTTTGCCATGGATCTTCTCTATAAAAAGGTATTGGGTTTTCTCCCCTTGTAAAGAAAGGTTTCCTAGGGTAAACTACTATGCTCTACTCGGGGGTGGCACTTGAGGATGCCTATGGTTGGGTGGCAATGAAAGAACATTGCCTATGGAAAAACGAGCAATCCCATAATTCTGTTTTGCAATTTGTTCTTGGTTAATATTCTTGAGATCTGAGTTGTTTACTACAGTTAGTTTAGTATTCAAAAATTCGACACCCCATTGCCCAAATCTTTTCAAGGGATCAAGCATTTTCACTCACTCTTTCTCTCATAATTTTAAATTTCCTTTTGGTTACTTTATTCTACATTCTAGATCTACCATATTGCAATCTAAATTCATAAGTGTATCTGATTTGTAGGATTATATGTTTAGATCTTAACTTACTTGCAAATTTTTTATCTTTACAAGCAAGATCTAGCATAGGAAAGTCTCCTTTTGCAAATCCATTTCTAGTAAAATCTAAAGGAAATAAAAGATCTTTTATTTTGTGCTTAACTTTCATATTTAGCAAGTATAAGTGCTTTTAATTTGTTTCTCTCTAAAAGAAGTCAAAGATCCTAAGGAAGCAATCTTTCTAACTTGTTTTCCTTAGTTCCTTTTGCTAGTTTTCATAAGTTTTAACTTAGGATTTTTTTTGGGTTTTGATACTAACATCCAAAGACACTCTTAAAGTGTTTTTGGGCATCTTTTCCATTTGTTTGCTTGTTGTTTTGGTGCAGGTTTGCAAATAAACAAGGGGAAACTCTGCCCATTTTTGGAGGATTAGGAGCTTCTAGGACCCCCAAAAGAACCGTGAACCTTAATAGATCACTTTGTAAACTTGTAATTTCCATTGATCCACTTCTATAAGGATCCAAAGTCTCACAAAGAGAGACCATTGTAATCAAAGCAATAAAAGAGTGGGCTACACAACACCCCATTTTTGTTTCCCCCTAGGGGGGTGGTGTCTTGTGGTGTGGTTGTGTGATTTGCTCAAATCTTTCATTTTATTTGCAATATCTAAAAAGATAAAATTTAACAAACAAAAAAAATCACACTTAGCTTAGTTTTTATTTTGGAAAGTAAATCTTTTAATTGTTAAATTAGATTTCAATTTTTGCAATTTTACCTTTTTTTTTGGCAAATAAACAAATCCCCTCAGATCCTATGAAAAGAGGCTGGATAGTGTGGACTTAGTAATTAGAGAAATATTTACTTATGTCATTTCAATTTCTTGAAAATAAACCAGTCCCCTCAGCTCCTCTAAAAAGAGGTTGGTCAATGTGGACTTAGTTTAATTAGAAAACATTTACTTTATTGCAATTTTCTTTTTTGTTGGCAAATAAACCCATCCCCTTAGCTCCCCGGTGTATATTCCTGACCCTTCCACTGCGATCTTAGTCTCAATATTTGGAAGTAAGTTCCACACAGAATCGGGGCTTGTCAGTGTGGATTTAGCTTAATTAGGACAATCTTTAAGAACTCTTGCTTGTGTGGAAACACAAGAGAGTTTGTGTAAGAAATCTAGCGGGAAATTTGAGATCTAGGTTATCCCTGTTGGTTCTCCCACATTCTCTTGAGATTGTGTGCAAAATCAGAGGGATACTCTCCCTGTTGGATATTCAAAAAGCTCAATCTCCACTCTAAGGAATAGCCTCTAGAGGCCACATTTAGATTAGTTTTATTTTTATGCAATAAAGTCATTTCCGAACATTAATCTACTCTAAAATTTACAAGGACAATTTCACAAGGCAATCTCCATATTCAACAGCATTACAATTTTCATAATTATTGGCACTGGCCTCATTTCTATATATTCAAAGCCATTTGCTTCAAGTAAATACATTTCTTAAGTATTGCCATTTATCTTGACATATTTATTTTGCTTACTGTCATTTACTTGCATGTATCAACAGTAATTTGAGTATCTTTTTCTGCAAGTATCTCTTTATTTAAGATCTCTTTTATAATAAATTGTTGTGAATGAACGATATATGTTGTTAGAATAGATTTATGTTTTGTGTATTGTTCCTTGCAATAAACTCCTAGAATACTAGTTTTGCTTAGAGTTAATTTTCAAGCCTTAGTATATTTTCTTTAGGTACTAGCCCCCTTGGCTTTGCTAAGAGTTGGCCTAGATGGAGGAATCGAGGATTAGATGACAACACCTTGACTCAAGACTTTCCCCCAAGGACACACCAAGTGGATTGAAGATTTCTTCTACATTCTCCAGGTGTGTATAAAGGCTGAAACAATTATAATGACTCTTGAATCTCGTGATTGTTGGTCTTACCTGATTATGTGGACTTTGTTTGACCATGGTGCACCTTGACATGGTCCTTTGGAGGATATTCATGATGATACCCACGACATTGTGCACTATACACAGGACATCGTGCATTATACACATGACATTGTACATTTGATGCAGAGCGTCGGGCCATATGATGATTATACACACCATGGGATACTCTCTCATACCTCTTGGACCCTGGATGATGGATATATGAGCTTAGACATTGCAGATATGGTCAGATTGGCTATTAGATGGGCAGGAAGCCCACACTATGGATAGTGCACCCCGCAACCACATTAGACTTTGATTTGAGGATGTTGCACTTGGAGATGATTGGACACCCCTTGGAGATATGATGGACTTTTCTTCCACCTTGGATGTTGGCCTTTTCCACCTTAGATGTTGAGCATATTGATGATGGCATCATGCACTATGATGGTTTGATGATGGTAGGGATACCATACCACTAGGACATCCATTTTGACGATGAGATGTGACCTTTGATGAGGAGGTGTAACTTTTCACCATGCTTTGCACCTTTTAATGATGAGACGTGGCCTTTGGAGGCCCTTGTACCCTTCTAGAGCATGGCATCACCCTTTTTATGGCATCCTACATTCACATGTGCCATTCTTGAGGGGGCATTTTGGTGTTTTAACATGTTTTATTATTGCTTGAGGCTATTTTGGAGGTTGGCCATCACCTATCGCACTTGTATCATGGATATTTTATGTTTTAGAGGAATTTTAAGGGTTATAGTTCTAGGGTTACCTCATATAAGAAGGCTATGTTACCTCATTATAAAATCATAACTCACACTTGTGGAGAATCATTACTACTTGTCGTCTTATCTTCTTTTCTCATCATGGAGCTCTCATGCACACTTTTGGAGTGGTATTGTGAATGTTGTTGATGATATTGTAGCTTCAGGAAGTATTCCTACTAGAGGCCATGGTGTTAGGCATGTGGGAATCTTTGTTGGCACCAAATTAGCCTTTCATTTCAATGAAATCGGCCTTGGAATGAGGATGCTAGGGACTCATTGGTAAGATGATGGGCTTTGTGGGCTTGTGTGGGGATGCCACACCCACAAAGAGGAATAAAATATTCTAATTAATTGTTCAGTATAGAAAGGGCTCTCAAACTCACTCATTAGAATTGTATATAAAGGAGAGAGGTCATTGTGACATTTCATCATTGTGCAAGTATGGATTTAGCATAAGTGAGTAAGCACTTATGCTAGGAGTTTGGAAATTTTGACAAGGGAAGTTCTACAATTGTGGCAATCTTGCCTAGGAGTTCTTTGTATTTTTTGCTTATGTTTCTAGCCAAAGAAGGCTTCTAATTTTAGCCACGCGTGTGAGGAGGAGAGAGAAGCAGTTCACACGTGTGAAGAATTTCAAGCAGCAGCAGGTCCGTACATCTGACATCAGTAGGCCGTACAGGTGGCAACTAAGCAGAATCGCAAGTAGAGGAAGTTTCTGGGAATTTTGTTGAGGTTTGACTTGCTATTTTTCTAGTTTTGCAGAGTACAAGGTAGTCCTCAGATTTGGTAAATTTTGTGTTAGTTATCAAATTGTGTCAGTTGGGTGTTAGCTGGGAGGGTTGTTTTTTTCCCTCAGTATTTGTGAATTTGACAAAGTTACAGAATAGATATTTTGTGTCTCGTGTGCATTGATGATTCATCTCTTATCTTGATTGTTTCCACTGTTATAGTTTTCAAACAATAATTTCAGTGTAAAATTGTTCAGTGATAACAGCTAGGGTTTAACTGTTGGATCACAAGGAAGTAATTTTCAGATCTGAAATTAGTCACATAGATCTGCATATGAAAATTTGACAAACGCTTTCTCTTGTTTTGGTGGATTTTCATGAAACTAGGGTTTCCTCATGCATAACGACTTGGCTAGTAAGTGTTCTTTCCAAGTTTAAGTGTTTGTTTGTGGTATATTTTGGTGAATGCTCTATTAGATTGGTAATTATCTTGTTTCCTTGAATAATTTTGCAAAAACCCTAAGGAAGGATTAAGATTGTTTATCCCCTTCCCTTGTTTTGTCCATCTTAATTTTGTTAAAGCATAAGAGATCAAATTAGGGATTATAATTGCATATCCTCCTAACATTATCCTTGAGGTTGAAGTCTAGGTCTTATAAGAGAATAAACTCTAGGGTTTGACCTAGTTCCACTTGATATCATTTGCTAGACGCTAGAGAAGAGGTAGGACGACACCTAGGGTTTATAATAGGATAAACTCTAGGGTTTGTTTCCTAGAAGGTTTGACCTAGGTTTATGATTGGATAACCCTAGGGTTTTAAATCTTCAAGTCTTCTCTTGCCTTTAGCCTCCATTAAAGGTGTTGCATTGACTCCATATGCCCAARGATTCAAGACRACRCTAGTTTTTCTCATTTGCAGGTGATATAAAACCCTAGTTTAGCGCTCTCTCTCTCTCTCTCTCTCTCYCTCTCTCTCWMBGACTTGTGTTAGCTTAGGATTTGAATTTKCATCTTCATTCTCTTGCATTYGTRSTCTAACATCTTGCATTTATTKCTTGGAATCAYCTCTAACATACTCATTGCYRCWATAATTGCATTTTCAACCAATAGGGTTTGTCTCATTGCACTCAATTAACATAGTTTCATGCTCTTTATTTCATGTAATCATTGGTGAACGGTTTGCAAGTCTTTTCATGGTATTTTGGCATATCTTCATTCACTCTCTTGCTGATTTTAGAGCTAATATATTATTTTTGTTGTAAACTTGTTGCATGCATAAGTATCTTGTCTTTCTCTAGAAGTTTATTTCAGCTTTCACTTTTCTTTTGATAGCTACTATTTCGGGGCATTTAATTCATTTTCTTAGCTTAGATAACATCAAAAATGGTTGTGATAACACCTTACACACTCACATATCTAATTACCTTTCCTTACTCACTTTGACCTTGCCTTTCACTCAACCCTAGCTAATCAAGCAATCAATATAGGGGGGCGTAGACTTTCCTTTAGCTTGCTATATGATCCCTTGAGTTTGCTAGGGAAGCCACCTCCTTGTGTTGGATCTTCATCCTTCACTTAAATGAGGGAAGTACTTTCTTAGGTGACAATGGCAATTACTCCACAAGTTACACTAGTCTAACATCTTGTGAAGGTTTTGCACAAGTGCTAGATTTTGTGATAACAAACCTCATCAAAAGAAATTGTAAGTGTGGGACCCTTGCCACATTTGTTTCAATGGAATAGACAAAAACAATGAAATTGGGTAAAAAAACAATAAATTGGCTTTAAATATTAGCAAAAGTAGGTAAAAAAGAACAGTAGAATGGGAAAAACTCGACATAATTGGGTTTAAAACCTACGGAATAAGATTAAAAACCCGCGAAATGGAAAAAAAAAGATAGCATAATGTGTTGAAAATTACCAATGATTTTTCCAACTACAAATGAGAATTGTCGTTGCAACACAATTGCAAAAAACTTGCAAAAAAGTGTGGAATGCAGATTTTTTTTTAGAGAGGGACAAGCAACAATGAGTTACATACATAACAATTTCTTGAAATCAAGAAAGGTGGGTGTCAACGTGCCTGTAAAACACTTGAACACATTGGATTTTAGAACTCAATGAGAATTTTAGGTAGGGAAAATCCCAAGTAATACAAAATTACAGAACCCTCCAAAAGAGGCCCTAATCTTAAGGCTCTGATACGAACTGATATTAAACAACAATGAAATGATGGGAAGAAATTGTCACACAAACACAAGTAAGAGAGAAATTATGCATGTAGAGGAAGGATATTGTCACAATGTAAACACATGTACACTCTACAATGCATTACTTATTTATATAAATACAAAATAAGTGGAGAGTGATTATATTTCACCAAATGCAAAATTGGAGAGTGATCATCTTTTACTGAGTCTCATGGGGCTACAACCAAAATATCCATATTCAAGTGGATGATCAAGTGCAACCAAGGCCCCTATGAATTATATACAATGGGATAAGAAAAATTAAGTGGAAAGAATAAATTGCAATTATAATACATAACCTAACTAAAATCCACTAGAAACTTAGGGACTAAGCCTCATCAATGAATAGAGAGACCAGAAGTCTCACTATTTAATAAGGATCAAATTAAATAACAACCAAAGAATTAAGTAATCTTAGTTGGGCAAAAGAGAATAACCCATTCAAATAATGGTCAAAACATAAATATATATAATAGGATATATTAACAATTCTTCAAATAGTTTAAATGTAAACTATGAGTGAAGGAAACCTACATTGACTAAGTAAATGAACAAGAAACGTCTCTCCTAAAGACAACAAAAATGGCAATCTTTTCCATGTAGATGTGTTTTAAATTGTATACCCAAACGTTTGAGATTTACCAAAGAGTGTTGCAATACTATCATAAGTACTAGAAAACACATTGAAACTTTTGGAACTATATTTATGGAGAAAGCCATGGCTAGTTTAAATGAGTTTCTTTACTAGCTTTTTAAGCAATCCTTAGATTTCATGCATCCTCCCCATATAAAATCGTATGTATAGACCATTACAAAACAAACTATATACATAGCCAATTAACAAAAAAGAATATCAGGCTTATTGATATTAAGATTAACAAAAGAAACATTACACTTATCCCAAGACAACACACCACAGATCCTATAGTAAACTAGATGGTGCCTACTCTCTGAGATATCTATTGTAATATTTTGACTAAAGTGCTTATGCAAAATAGGTGATTCCTAGAATTCTAATAATCACATACTTCTAACTCAATCCTATCATATATCTAACCAAACTTTCACCAAAGTATGTATATCTTTAACAATTAGATTATAATTTAGGAAGTAATAACAAGGCCAAGTTCATAAAGCAAAATAAGAGAATATCATTCATTTTGGACAAGATTGATAAGAGAATAAGTTTGTCTTTGATTATTGCCCAGTTCACCGCTCTATTTAGCAATTATTGAGTTCATATGTTAAAATCCCTTCACCCATATCAACTACAATACGAGTGGGGACTAAGGTTTTAAGGATTTTTTCCTATTCAACCAATCAAAAAAGGTTTCGCTCGAGATATGAAGTATCTCATTTAGATATCTCCAAACATCTCCTTGGTTAAAATATATTGAGTAATCGCAAATCCCACCATCTTTGACATTCTCTCATTGATAAAGATATCTCCAAATATCTCATTGGTTAAAATATATTGAGTAATCACAAATCCCACCATCTTTCACATTCTCTCTCACTTGATGCAATAAACATTTGACAATAAAGGATAATTTTAAGGGTCCAAGAAAATTTTGACATATATTTTTTTTCATTATATATTTACTTGTACAATTAGGTAAAAATTAAAAAAGTTTTCAAATATATTGTTATCTAAAACAAATTCAATTTCTTATAGAAAGATTGAAGTAAATCTTTTATTTCAAATTTGCAAATTTATAGACAAAAATTTTGTAAGAAAAACTAATTTACAAGTATTTCCTCAAGAAAAAATTGTGAGAAATAAATTAGAAAGTGAAATTGGAACTTGGTGGTCTACACATTCTTTTTTATGTAAGGTTATTCCTCTCATGTTCACAATATTGCAATA
Organism: Picea engelmannii; assembly: GCA_009831015.1. Lineage (NCBI taxonomy): Eukaryota > Viridiplantae > Streptophyta > Pinopsida > Pinales > Pinaceae > Picea > Picea engelmannii. The sequence continues at coordinate 146,211 of ML788665.1, forward strand.
ATTGGTCTTACCTAGTAAAGAACAACCAAAGAGTTAAGTAAACTTAGTTAGGAATATTCTTTTTAATGAGGAATATCTTACCCTTTCTTACAAGCTAGAAGGTGGGGTGCTTGGTGACATGATAAAAAAAAGGTCATCTATTGTACCAATCTAGTACCAAATTCATTGGAAAATGTAACACAATATATATGCAGTTTGTCTCAAGGAAGTTAAGAGAATATAAAGCCCTTTTCCCATGATATGCCTACCTTCCTCATACGACGAGTTTTTAATGGTTTAGGCTAGCCATTACAAAGATTAAAATAAGATGAGTATTTTTAGGGGTATGAACTTCAATGTTAAGGAAGGTTGAAGAGAAGGCCAACCATGATAGCCCGAGTATTAGGGAAATTAAAGGGAAGATGGAACCTAAACCCCAACAAAACCAGAGAAATAATAATAGTGTTGAAATAGATTGCAAATTAGATCCATAACAAGAACACAATGACTCATCAAAGGTAATTACCAAGAACATTAAGTTAAGAGTTACAAAACTAGGTGGAAGGAAGTAGAGTATAGGCTTAATAAATTGTAGAGGAGTAGAGGTTGATCCTTTACAGTAACTGCATGTCAAAGTAATGAGAAGAAATGTAGAGTTGAAAAAGAAAGTCATAGTGACTACGAAGAAAAATTGGGAGAGGGAGAGGGACTAAAACCATTGCTACCTTGAAAATGGAGATGATGGCAAGCAAATATGTGATATGATAGCTACCCATGATATAGATTCTCCAAAAGTAACATCCAATTCTAGGAAACAATGAAACTAGTGATGATGATATATGTGAACTAGAACAATGTA
>ML788665.1:151232-189015 GCA_009831015.1 Picea engelmannii
AATTCTTTTATTACTAATTGCAATTTTTCTTTAATTTAATTTACTTGAAAAAAAATTGCACACAATAATAATTCAACTAATTTTTTTTTTTCTTCTTTTTATGGAGTAAAGTTAAACATTTGTAATTATTAGTTGAATTGATTTCTTATAATTATATAATTAATTAACTAAAACTAAAAGAAATATAAATTAATAATCAACTAAAACTAAAAGAAACACAATTAATAATCAACTAACACTAAAATATACATATTAATATGCAAACTATAAACATTAGCAATTGATTAAAATAAATTAAATTGATAAAATATTCACTAGTGCTAGATGATAGGAAGAAGAAACTCTCAGATTTGTGGAGAAGAAATGAGGAGGTGGAGATTCTCTTTAAGTGGCAACCCAAAATTTCAGGTCAATTTTAACATTGATAAAACAATATAATTTGATCATAACCTTTTACACATGAAACATGAAATGGACAAGTACGAACCAACATTTTTTGGTAATTTAAAACAAATCATAATTAATTAACTAAAATTAAAAATCATATAAACTAATACTCAATAAAAAAAAATACAAATTAATAATCAACTAAAATTAAAAAAACATAATTAATAATAAAAAACTGAAATAAACATATTAATATTCATATACAAATATTTTAATTCTAAAAGTATTTTATATCTCACTTCCCTTGACTACTAAAAATATTTTATATCTCATTTATTAGCTGCAGACATAATTTATTCCATCATAAACTCAACATTACCATGCATAATTGTATTTTATATCTCATTTATTAGTTTTATTAGTTGCTCATTAGACATAATTTATTCCATCATAAACTCAACATTACCATGCATAATTGTATTTTATATCTCATTTATTAGTTTTATTAGTTGCTCATTACAGAGAATTTATTCAATAATGAACCCGAATTTACTCACACCTAGATCAATTTGATATCCTCTAATGTAGGCCGGGGAATTGTTTCTCAACATTTATGATTGATACGGAGTGAATTGGTTAAAGAACCAGAAACTGGCTATCTCAAACATAGATTATGTACAAACAAAAAAGATAAATAAGAAGGTTCAGTAAGAGTAGCAAGAGTCACTGACGCAAAACAAGAGATCTCTATATAAGGATCTAGCTTACGAAATGCTTAAGGAGCTCTATATAAGAATCTGGCTTGACTACTTTTAAAGAAGTTTAACAAGAGATCTCTATATAAGGATCTAGCTTACGAAATGCTTAAGGAGCTCTATATAAGAATCTGGCTTGACTACTTTTAAAGAAGTTTTCGGCTCGCATACGGTGTTGAATCGGAAGCATGTAATTATGAACTGAATCAACTATGTTTTTATTGGTGGTTCTTCTGCGGAGCTCTCCACCCCAATGCGTAGGTAATAGTTTGGTCTTATATATTTCACTTATATCTGACAAGGAGAAACACAAGCTACACTAACATATATTGAAAAACCTTCTAATACGAATATGCATCTCCCTAAAACGAACACGATACTACACAAGAAACGATATTGTGGAGAATAAATGAGCCGACTAGGTTCTCAATACAACGAAACAAAGATAAACCTACAACAAAACAAAGATCCAGACTTGGGAAGGGTTGTTTTGACAAAAGAAATTGACTTACATTGTGTAGTAATATATCTTGGGAAGGGTTTTTTTGACAAAAGAAATTGACTTACATTGTGTAGTAATATATCTTCCAATTTCAAATTCACAACTCTGGTTGTTGCTGGTGTTTAGAGAATTCACTTCCAATTCACAACACTAGTCATTGCTGGTGTTTAGAAAATCCACCATTTGATCTTTCATCTCTGTGAGTTTAATGAATAGAATATGCATGCATGCATGAGCTCCATAAAAATAAGATTGTATTATAGAAAAAAATATAACAATTCTTTTTTTGAATTGAATTGACATATGAAAAATTGGTAACATTCTTTTTTTTATTACTAAGATATAGAGAAAATGATTCTTAACATTCTTTTTCTATTACTAAGATATAAGAAAACTGGAAATGATTAATAAACCAAAAAAACTTATAAAAACAATAAAAAATAAAAAGTAGAACGTATTAAGGAAATTTCTAAGTTTGTAACTGATAGAGTCATAAAATAATGAAAAGTGAATATATTAAAAAAAAATTCCTTGCCTTTCAAATGAAAAAATATAAAATAATTTCTTTTTCAAATTTGATTGTTTTTAATTCGAAAGATAGGCTTGCTTTTCTTTTTTTCTTTTACACAAGATATCCTCGTTTCAAACTGAAAAAGTCCGTCAAATTTGACGGTTTAGCCTACATTGCCTGTTATTCCGGTTTTAAGCAATATAGTGGAAGAAATTTTTACCGTATTTTTATCCGTCAAATTCCATCCCTCACACTCGTTCTTCTAATTTGTCTGTAAATGCATCCATGCCGTCTGTGAGAGTCCGTACACATCAAAGTAATTATTATAAAAATGAAACATTAGTATTAATTTTTTAAATCAAAATCATATGCAAAGATTATTACGTTGAAAGGGGTATATCTATTGATAATGAGCAGATTTAATAGGGGTTTAGTGTTTAATAAGTATTTTATGAACATGATTAAATATGGCTGGAATATTCTTAGTAGTCACACAAAATAAATGGCTATGATTTCAATCATTAACTTCCTAGCTATTATAAAGACATGTGTTTACTTTTTAACATTTACCTAATCAAATTTAAAAATTACTTTGATAGCTAACTGATTGCCACGTAAGTGATTAACATAAATTAAAATATTAACACCAGATAAATGAAGCGTTTATTTGTTAATCAATAATAAAATTTAATATATTCTTTTAAAGATTCATTTCATCTTATCAACCTTTTGGCGTTCACCAGCAACTAATATTTAGCTGCTATGCTAACAGAGTTTTTAATTACAAAAATACAGAGGAGAAGATAACGATCTTTCTCTACTTAACACAGATGGATTTATGTCACTTTTCTGTTACACAACTTTTAATAAAAAACATAGAAGAGAAGAAGAATACAATAAACTTTTTCCATGTAAAAAAAATGAATTAATGTTTTGTTTTTTAATATTAATTATTTTAGTAATATTATATAGCAAGTTAAATTAATTTAGATAATTTATTCTTACCACTGGAGACTTCTAGTTGGTGGGCGTTTATTAAACTTTTTATTTTTGAGTTTTTTTTGGCAAGAATCCTGTGAAGTAAAACAAATTACCATATCATCCTCAAACAAACTACTATACATTGTTCTAAATAAAAATGATAACTTTATTAAAAAACATTTTAAAGATTTATATTACCATCAAACAAACTACCATGATTCTAAATAAAAATATAACTTTATTAAAAAAAACATTTTAATTTTTTTAATGTAATTTTGTATATTATAATTTGATTTAAATAATATATTCAGTTATGATAAGTTTTCTCAAAAAACATTAATCAAACCAAAAATAAACAAACCTATTTCATTAACCAATTGTATTTATTTAATTAATTAAATAACATACTAAATTAATTAAGGTTTTTCCATTAAAAAATAGGTTAATTAATCAAAACAAATATCAACACACTTATTTCATTAATCTATTTCATCAACAAATTATATTTAATTAATTAATTAATTAACATCCTAAGTTACTTAAGAATTTCTCATTAAAAAATACATTAATCAATCAAAACAAATATCAACACACTTATTTCATTAACCAATGATACTTATCTAATTAGTAAAACTTATATTCTTAAAACATAAGCTTAGATTTGTGCCTTAATTTTTTCTAATGAGAATAAATATAGTCTTCTATATCCTTAAAAGTTTAGAGATCCATGCTTCTCTATAGTATACTATATTATGTATGTCTTTAAGGTGTATTATGTACAAGTATTTTACAATGTCACCATCACAAGCTAATATCAATTATATTATCACATCAAAGTTTATAGTATGTATACATGTGTACAACTCATGTATAAATTTGCTACAAATTGAAAGCACTCAAAATTATGTTCATCTTACTTGAATTTTATTGTATCATAATCATTAATACTTATTATTTTAGACTTTATTGTGATTCCTTGATTGTTTGTTATGCATGGAATTGATTGAGAGGACTTTGATTCCTTTGACACAATGTATTATCATTATAGGTAATAATGAACTCATTTTGGGTATTTGAATGCATGATCCATAAACATAAGATTACAACTTATAAATCTCACTAATATAAGTCCTTTACAGAAATGAAAAATAATCTATGTTTACTATAGGATGCAAAGTTCTATGTCTTTATAATTCATTCAAGGCTTCTATTCTAAATTTAACTTTCACACAAACAACCAGCTCTCTATGCATGAATGGCTATAGCCAACCTCTATATAGCAATCTCAACTAACAATAAATCTTTATTGTATGAAATTCAACCCAGCCTCAATTAGAATGTTGTCAACAATTGTCTTCACTCTTTAGATTTACAATGAGAGGGTCATTCCAATACAATCACAGGTGAGAACATACCATGGCCACTCATTGTCAATCCTCGACAATGAATTATATCGTTTCGGATGAAGATGTCAATCCACCAACAAATATAATATGTCACTCCATCAATGGATAAATAACATGAACACTTTGTTGAAGGTAACACTCCCATCATTGATGCAAATACACACACACACATTCAAAATTCAAGATGCAAAGCAATTCATTATTGTAATTGCTTTCATACTTAGATTAATATACACATGATATACCATACATGTAGTAGAATTGTTAGCAAAGTAATCACACTCCTTTGTGAAGTCTTTATCACATAGAATTTGATGCAAGGTATTCTCTACATTTTGTGTAACATCCTCAGTTTTAATCCCCACAAATTATATTGTAATGGTGTAAATGTGATTAGGTCGATGAACCAATATGTTTTGGGATGAAGAGCTCGTGTTGATTAATATGGTCATGGGCCAACAATATAATATGTAAGCATTGTGTTGTTGTTTTTAATAAATAAAATGTGATGTCAGCTGCAAAGGGGACATGAACAAAGATGAGGGTTGAGTAATCCACAAGAGAGGAGGGGTCTAGAAAAAAGGGGGGGTTTATCCATGAGTTTAATTCTCAAATCCTTTTCTTGATTTTAATGATTTGAGTGAACCTTTTGTCTTCCCTTGAGTGTGGAAGAGCCTGATCATTGAATATCTGTAAGAGGGTGGGTGTAATCAGCGACATCCCATAGTTATTGAGAGATGAATTGAAGTATAACCAGCTTGGGGAAAAGTGTGGGTCAAGCAAACAATAGTAAAAAAGAGGAAAAATTGGTATGGGGGGAGACAGTAGTTTAGACAGTCGTGTTTTCAACATGAGAGCGAGTAGACAACAAAGAAACAAGAGCGTTGGAGCTAGATCAACAATGCAAGGTGAATTCAAGAGTGTCTTGGAGCTTAAAGATTGAAGAACCAAGTTGTCAGGCCTAAAGAATGAACTCCTATGTGGGAATTGCACTGTAGAAGAATCAGGTTGTCAGTATTGAAGAGTGAACTCCTATGGGAGTTTCACTGCAATGGAAAGTTATTGTTGTTGTTGCCTGGTAGTTTTCCTAGCGGTGGGCTCCCTTGAGTTTCCCACTAGTGAGATTCCTAGTTACCTGCGCTAGAGAGACCATGATAAACAAATGGGACACCTGATGGAATGAGAGCAATGAAGGGGTACATTCCTTAGGTTGGGTAGGTCGAGGGGAATAAAGTTGGTGGAAAAATCGGGATAGTTGTAGGAGAATGGCAGTGAGTTGTGGAATTTGCTTAGATGTGAGTGGACTGTGAGAGATCACCCTCTTTTGTGGATGTAACAAACATAAATAATAATAATAATAATTTAATTAGATAAAATAATCAAGAGTGGTGTACCTCTTCATCAAGAGGCATGTACCTCTTCACTCATGACCAGTCAATGCTATAAGTAAACCATCACGAGGGTGAATGTAACATCATATTATTTGTATCAAGCAATTTATATATATTCAGAATAACTATGTCTACACATAAATAACAAACTTATCGTTACAGTGGTATCAGAGAAAATCTTTGGCAATTGTGGGTATCTACACCAGCCACCGATTTGTGTTAATCATACAACCATTTCCGCCTCTAATTGTACCTATAACTGCTGCTAACTTGTCGTTCGTACACCCACCCTCATCTATCTTCTTTCGTACATGCAATGTCCCCTACCATCGTACCCTGTCTCCTGCCACAATATGGACCTGTTCCATACCGATTTCTGTCGTCGTACATCCGACCTATGATTCGACCTGTTCCCACCGTCGAATGACTTTATTAAAATAAATAAAGTACCCTTATTTATTTTAATAAAGTCACTTTATTTATTTTAAATAAAGTCACTTTATTTATTTTAAATAAAGTTACTTTTAAAAGGTTACTTATTTTAATAAAATTACATATTTATAAAGTAATTTATATTATAATAAGACCTTATCATTAAATCCTTTCTGGGGGGAACTATTTTAAAAAATAAAATATGGAAGGAAGCAAGAAAAAGAACGAGGAGACACAGGAAGAAATTAACCGTAAAAGAGAAATCAACAGTATTAAATATCATTTGGGTAAAGTTGAGAAGAGTCAAGAGGAATTCAACAAAGTACAAAAACTACTATTGGAAAAAATCAATACATTATTACAAAAAGAAGATTGAATTGACACATTAATAAATACCTCGGAGGAGCGATAGAATAATTATTTAAGAATAAGGGGTAACAACAAGGATGAGAGTACAAGGATGCTTAATTCATAGATCACGAGAATTGATCAATTAATTGAATGAATGGACACATTATACGCAAATCCCTTAGCTTATCAAAGGCCACCATAAAGCCTGAGATTAAAAAATTTAGAGGACCAAGGACACTAGGAAATACCAGAGGTAATTTTTTCAAGAAATACCAACAAATTTCAAGAAAGAGATTACCAAAAGTTTTAAAAAGAGTTATTGGAATATGACGACAAGGACCATAGAGGATTTATTGTTTGGATCAACAAAATGGACAAAATTTTTGAATCAAACCCTCTGCTAGGCGAACGAGAAAAAGTAATGAAAGCCTCCAACAGTTTAGAAGGAGAAACTTATGACTAGTACCTATGGTGGTCCAGAAAATGTGACTCACGTTCCTTCCATTGGAAAAAACTTCACAGTTGTCCGACTAAAAATATTCCATGATGAAGAGGATGATGACCTATATAACAAGTATGTGCATCTTAAGTAGAAGGGGAGCATAAACAACTATACACATGAATGGGAGGTGTTAGCAACAAGGAAAAGTGGATTCACTCATGAACAATTACTAAAAATGTATATTTGTGGATTAAAGGATTACATCCATAGTGAAATTAAACTATGGAATCCTAAAACTATTGAAGAGGCTAGACACACAACAATGTTAATTGAACAAAAAGACAAGTTCAATAAGCCATCATTCATAGGTTCAGAAGCATCAAACAAATATTCAAATGAAAAACCAAATAAGTACTCTACAGAAACGTCTAACTCAGATAAGAAATGGGTGAACAAATGTAGATATTGTGGGTACAATTGGGTTCCAGGGCACAAATGAAATAATAAAAAATTGTATATTTGCAAAGTAGAGAAGGAATCAGACTCATGCAGTAGTGAATCAGAGAGAGAGAACAAGAAGAAAAACAATTGTCGCAAGTGTGGAAAAAATTGGACACTAAGGCACATATGTGAGGACAAGTCATTACGCTACTTTATAATAGTGGATGGGAAACAAGTAGAAGTCTCGAAAATAGAGGATGAAATCACTATAGCATACAAAGAAGATTCTGACCATGATGAAATACCACAAGAAGCATCACTAGCTTCAATCTCATGTGTCCAAAAAAATCGAAATGAAGAAAAAAAACTTCAAAGAGAGATAATTACTCCAAAATATATTCCACCACATCTCAAAAAGGATAAGAGCCAGCCTCCAAGAAAAGAAGAAAGAAAACCTACAATTCTGCTGACAACTATACAAGGGAAACCACAACCTAAGACCCTAAAAATTAAGGGAGTCATAAAAGATATAAATTTAACAATACTTGTAGATTCTGGCAGTACTCATAACTGTATAGACATTGATGTCGCAAAAAAACTAAATTGTTTCATCTACCCCACCAAGGACCTCACTGTTAAGTTTGTTAATGGACAAAGTGTCTAAGAAGTTGGAAAATGTCATAAAATCTCAGTTCAAATACAAGAACTAGAACTACAAACAGGGTTCTACACTCTATCGCTCGAAGGAATGGAAATGGTGCTAGGTGTTAAATGGTTGATACAGTTGGAGAGTTATGCCACAAATTTTGAAGAACAATTCATGGAATTTAATTGGAAAGGTCAACACTAAAACTATATGGTGTCAAAGGGTCCACTCTTAATAATAATCAATTACCAGGTCAACAGAAAAAACTTCATTTCACTACAGAAGTATCCTCTACTAGAGAGAATCATATTTTACTATGATTTGAGGACAAAAGATTCCTTAAGAGGGTGGCAATGTAGCGAGCATAAATAATAATAATAGCAATAATAATAATAATTTAATTAGATAAAATAATCAAGAGGCGTGTACCTCTTCACTCATGACTAGTCGATGTTATAAGTAAACTGTCACGAGCGTGAATGTAACATCATCTTATCATTTTTATCAATCAATTTATATATATTCAGAATAACTATGTCTACACATAAATAACAAACTTATCGTTACAGTGGATTCCTAGCCCTATCTCGGGGGTGACTTGTTGTTCAGATTTGGAACAACAAGTCTATGGTCGAGTGAAACATCTGTCCCAAGTCGTTCATTGCACAATTGTTCGGAAAAGATAAGTGTTTTATCTTTTTTCTGAGTTATATTATGAGTTTAATTTTACTGTGCATTAGCTATGTGAATGAGACTGATTTATATGTTGTTTTAATGAGTTATTAGTTGCATTCGTGCATTCTTTCAGCATGTTGTAGATGCAATTAAATAATGTTTAATATGTATGATTAAGTAGCAGGTAAGATATGGGATTCTGTTTAGCGAACATTATATTATGTTTATATGTATTATTGAAAATTTCTCTTTGACTTTTGAAACATACACGAGTCTGAAATATACGTCTTGATCTGGGAAAGGTAATAGAACCAACTTAGTAGGACTAGGGAAATCGCAAGGATAAAATATTGACCTATAAAATATCTCAAGTAAGATTAAAAAGTGCAATTGGGTGCTACACACCAGGATGAGCGTAGATATTAATAGAATTCATGAGAGCAGAGACATGMAATACACACATAGAAATAGTTTGTATATTGCACACAATGAATAGAGATACATCACACTTAAATAAGTGTTGTGAGATCCAACTTATTCCACTCTTGGAGGGAGAGGTTGAGAGAATATCTCAACATCCTCCAGCTAACCAAATCCAATCCCTGAACTCTAGTAGTGGCATTAATTAGAAATTATCACTAACACCCCCCGTTAATGCCTACATTACAAAAACTTCACAAATTACATAAAAGAGAAGGTTACAACACTTTAACTTTCATCTGCTTGACCTTCATCAGCTCCTACACCCACTCGAATGCCTCTGGACTGTGCTCTTTCTCTTTCTTTTCTTCGAGCTTACCATTCAACTCATTTAAAGCATAAATGCTCCAGACCATCATTCATGAACTTGCACAATAGATAATATTGACAAAGTTGGCTCACCGAGGCTTCCATGAGAAAAGATGTCGAGTAATGAATCATCCTATGGACATACCTCCATCTGTCAGATATTTCGCTTTCGGTTATCCGTCAGTTTGTAGAAAGGCATTCTAGGTACGGAATGTCTTCAAAAATCAATTATACAAGGTGACTTCGAATAAGAATAGTTGTTATTGAAACTGGGGCTGCCATCTTATATCAAGATTCAAGAGTTCCTATTTTACATAAGTACTTACATTAAAAAACTTTAAACATTAACACACAATACTTTAGGCACACCACCTCTTTCCTTTTTCTAGAACAGTTTGAGAGATGACTCTCGTAGTTCTTCATCACTCTCAGATTTCGATAAGTCATCCAAATTGGCAATGTTTGTAGTTTCTTTTCCATTAAGAAGATCCCTAGCATGAGTTCTACAATTCCAGGCTATATGTCCAATCTTGTGACAGTAGAAACATTATGTTGAATCCTTGGTTCTTCTCATCTTCCCTTTTGAAAATAGTGCAATTTCATGTTGACCACCTACATGTGAGTCTTCATAATATGTCCTTTTTTCTTCAGAGAATAATGATGCTACCATTCCTTCGAATGATTGTGAGGGTAATTGACAAAATGTGAATACAACATTGCTATATTTAGAAGATAGGCTATTCAATAGAATTGCTTTAGCATCTTCTGGATCTACCTCGGTACCTGTTTCAGTTAATTGCTTAAAGAGAGACATTAACTTGTTTATATGAGTAGAAAGACGGGTATCATCATGCATTTTGAGGCTAAAAAGTTGTATTTTAAAGAAAATTTTGCATTAAGTGTCTTTCCCCAAATAATTTACTTAATTGCCCCCAAATTACTTTATATGATTTTTCCAAATCAATCAAATGCAATTGCGTGTCTGAAAGAGCCAAACCAATAATATCTTTAGCCTTTTCTTCCTTCTTTTCCCATTCAACCAGAAGTCTGGGATCACTAAGATCTTTTTCAGTTCCTTTTACTATGATCCAGACACCTCTATTTATTAGATGCATTTGAATTTTAGCTTTCCATGTATGGAAATTGAAACCATTAAACTTCTCCATAAATATAGAATCCATTTTACCTCACAAAAATTTGCCTTACAACAATCTAATTTCCACGGATGCAGATGTCTTCAACTCTGCTCAAACTTCTTGACGGTTGTTCCTACGTCCTTCGGCACCATGGGCTCTTCTTTCACGAATTATTCAACAACTCTCTCTGACGTCTTAGCATAAAAAAAAATACTTCAGAATCACGGCTCCAATCTATAAATGTTCGTTTCAAGCAGCGATGGCATCTCCAAGTGGCACAACAATCACGAAAACACAACAATTAATTCAACATCGCAGAAACGTAACAATTCTGCAAACAGTGGTTCAATTCCCTCCCGGACAACGCAACAATCCCAATAGCAAATGATTTCTGCTGAAAGATCTCAATCTACGCAGATATTTCACCTCTTGCAGCAATGAATCTCGTGGAACAGCAAGTGGCCTTGTTCAGTCTTCATTGGTGATCCCTCAGCTCTGATACCATAATAGAATTCATGAGAGCAGAGACATGAAATAGATATAATAGATTAATTGATGAATGATTGATATATAGCTAAACTATCTGTGATTTAACTGGTCACTAAGAATGACATTTGTCTTAATTTTGACTGGAATGAAGTCTCTATCACTTCCCTGAGAACTATGTGAAATATTTTTAGCCAAGAGTCCTTCACCTTGGCAGTTTTACACATAGAAGCGCTTGTTAAGAGAGAACTGGTGACTTCTCAAATGATAACTAACTAATTAAATCCATGGGTGAAGGCAGATAAACTTAAGGATTTTTTCATTATTGTAGGATTCTATAAACTACTAGTAACCCTTCTAATATTCTCCACCAACCTATGGTGTGTTCATACATCATCATGGTCTTAGTTAGCAATTATAAATTCTTTTAAAAAATAGAAAGCACTGGTACGTAATTTAACATTAAGCAATTTTCGAATATTATTCGATTCACAGTCAATCCAGGAGTTCAATTCAAAAAGATATATATATATATATATATATATATATATATATATATATATATATAATGCCAACAAAGTAACGAGAAGTCGGGCTTTATCCATTAAAGGCTCATGCCACGAGGGTAGGGCTTCCATATCCTTGGCATAATTCCATTTGTATTTCAAATTAATCCTAACTACATAAATAATAAATACGAGACAAGTCAGAAAAAGATCTATAATAATCCTTGGACTCAAGCTCCATGCTCGCACCAACTATATTTTCAACCGGAAGATTCCCGTCAAGCAAGGATCTTCAACGATTTTGCTTTGTGGTTCGCAAAAGTGATAAAATCATACTCTGAAATCACATGGCCCTTACAGAATCACATCTAGAGTTACTTCGATGATTCCTAGCGTGACAACGTAATCGACACTATGTGCCTTGCATCAGTCGTCAAGGATATAAATTTAAAAAAAAAATCAAGTATGCCTTGGTTAAAGTAGTATCGATCTAACATACATCAGAATGCTATAAGGTGATTTGGACAAGTAAGACAGAATCATCCCCAAGTCTTCGCGACCAAAAAGAATTGAAATAGAATAAAAATTTGGTGCAATCAATCAAGACAATATTTAGATTGTTGGAGCAATTACAGAGGTATCGTGATAGCCGAAAAATAGAACAACAATGAATAAAACACCAAAACGATTGCAATAGCCCTCATGTTTATATTAATAATACTTGCACGGAGCAAAGATAATTAATATAACAATAACATAGTTGCGATACAATCTAACAATAGTAAAATCACTAACAGAAGATTATTCTTTGATGCATCGAAACACAACTATACATTAGTACAAAATGATAACATATACAATGGATCGAGATTCAATTTATAAATTAGTAAAAATGCTAACATAAATCTCTTCAATGGATCGAGATACGATCTACATATTATTAAAATGTTCAGATCTCTTCAATGGATTGAGGTACGAACTACACATTAATAAAAATGCTAACAAAAAGTTCTTCAATGGATCGAGATACGATCTACATATTAATAAAATGTTAACAGACATCTCTCCAATAGAACAATAAATCTAAACGAATTCAAGAACAAAGATGCTTTCAAGGAGCGATAGTTCTACAATTTGATTACATATCTGACATTGTGACCACTGGGGATAATTAATCTGTAGACTATATTTATACATACAATTGGAACAATGTATCAAAATATCACAAGATGCATAATCAGTATACAATCAAAATTCTTTTAATGATAAATTGTGAATTCAAAACAATTACCGTAACCCGAAGTTTGACGATATGCAAAGGATATTTCGTTATTAAACTTGAAAGCTTATGCATGTTCCATGCTTTCTAATCTAACAACTTCATCATTACCTCCCAACCAACGTTAGGGGTACTCTTCTTCCCCCTTATCCCCTGAGCCGCAAATGGGTCGGACACAGAAAACCAAAACCACTAGGTCAATCTTGTACTAGCAAGAAGAGGCTTCCACCTCTTGTACAAGCTTGCATCCTACTCATACAAGTAAACTTAGTCAATAGAAATTTTAACAACATTTCATTCATCGGGCAATAGGGTCTTTTCCTTCTTCCTCACCATTCTTTTTATAATAGAATTCACCTTGGCACTTGTCATCTCATGCACAATTAGCTCATTTTTAATAATTAAGTTAAAGATTATTCACCCTCAACACATGTCACACTTTCCCCAAGTTGCACATGTTTAATCCTTTTTAATTTAAATAATTATGCATTTTCCCCCACATTCCTCAATTAGTTCCTAGATTTTCTCATAGTTGTCCCTTAGTTCCCCAATTTATCTTTTATTGTGTCTCCTAAATAATTTACAGTTGGATTTTGATTAGGACTCTTCTCTTTGTTAGGATTTAGAGTTTGATTGACTTAGGATACTAACTCTATGTTGACAACTCATTCTCTCGTGAGTTAATTTATTTTAATTTAAAATTTTCCTTTTATTAATTTCATGCACATATTGTGCACATGTCTTAATTTATTCTCCCCTCTCAGGCTTTTAATTAGTCTAATCTCCCTTATACCCAGTTCTATCATTTCTAAAATTTTATTAATCATAACAATTAAACTTAGATTTTATTATGTTCCCTTTCAAAACTTAATATAAAATTATACAAGTTCATTTCTATTTTCTATCAGTTCTAATTAATCGTTTTATTCTCTATTCTAACAAATCTAAGTATTAATTATATTTTCTAAGGTCTTCTAGATTTTTATTGACTCATAATTTATTCATGCAACATGCCCTTCAAGACGCACCTCTGTGCTCCAAGGGTGCCACTCGTCTTTGAATAGTTTGGAAGTTGTATGACGCTTGGAGTCTATACTCCACTTGTCGACCTTGTGTGAGACTAAGAGATTACTAAGGAATAAGGAATCCACCTTATTCTGCACCCCTCAGAAATCCTCGTGAGCAATTGTCTTTGTATTCCCTCACGACATCGTGAACCTCTCAGGAACAAGGTAGTCATTAACCTTCAGTTTAGGTCATGGCGGGAGTGCTAGTAGGATGTGACAGGGACGTTGCCACACCTCTCCCTCATCCATATGATATATGTGTATGACCCATTTACTACATATGTGAGTCAGATTAGCAAGCTTCACCATACCTCCATCCACTAACAAATATAAAATCAATAACTCATATACATGAAATCCATAACTAAAATCATCATATAACACATGCATAATAAATCAAGTACTTGTAACCAAAGTCAATAGTCCACTCCCTGACTCAATCTGGAGTCCAAGGAAATTTGTCGATGCCTTTTGCATTCTCATCATGTCACAATTACTGCATACTCAGAATACCTGCCAATGCTATACATCAATATAAAAAACATATCAAATTTCAGTACTCAATCATAGCATAACCTCATAAACCAAAAGAGATAATCAAAATGTACCATGTTTAACCAGATCACTTGCATGCAAGTGTCCTCAAAGAATAAACAATGTTATGAAAAAATTATCAGTGGAACTGGATGTTACATACACCCCCTCTTGTTTTAAACTTTGTCTGGAAGTTTGTACAATCTAACAATAAACGATAATAAAGTTGTTACTAATCTATATATCAAACTATCAAAATAAATAAGGAAATTGTTGATGCATCTCATATGTGTCTTCCCAAGTAGCAGAATGTCAACTATAATTGTCCCACTGGACCATGATCTGATTGACTATTCGACGTCGTAGTTTTCGAGTGCGATGGTCCAGTATGCAAATTGGCTTCTCTAGGAGAACACCCTTTTCTGATACCTGCAATAAACTCAAGTCAATAATATGTGACAGATCTAAAATATAATGACGTAAAACCGAAACATGGAACACTTCATGCATACACCTCAAAGAATCATGTAAGGCTAGTCAGTAAGCCATGGGTCCTTTCTTTCTACCACTTCGAAAGGTCCCACAAATCTTGGAGAGAGTTTAGGGCCCTTTCCAAACTTGATCAAACTCTTGTGCGGTTTCACCTGTAAAAACACTTTATCAGCAACCTCATAGTTGCGGTCCATACGATGCACATCTGCATAACTCTTTTTTCAGTCTTGTGCTTCCTTAATCCTTTACATTATGGATTTCATCTGATCTTCCATCTCCTGAATCACTTATGGTCCCACCAGGACCCTATCCTCTATTCAATCCCAACTCAAAGGTATCCTACAAGGTCGTCCGTAGATCAAATAAAAAGGTGTCATCTTTATTGTACTCTGATAATTGTTGTTGTATGCAAATTCTACCAATGGTAAAAATTCTTCCCATCGTTTATGTTGATTCATCACATACATTCGTAGCATATCCTCTAGAATTTGATTTGATATTTCATGTTGTCCATCTATTTCAGGGTGATATGTTGTACTAAAATTCAATTGTGTTCCCAAAGCCTCTTGGAAACTAGTCCAAAAACCTCCAGTAAATATCGATCCTCGATCAAATATTATCTTTCTCGACACACCATGCAATCTTACAATTTCATTAACAAAAATTATAGCTATGTCGGGTGTTTGATATGTCATACGAACTGGAATAAAATGCACACTCTTCGTCAAAGTGTCAACAACAACAAAAATAGAATCCTATCTCCTTGTCGTCAATGGAAATCCAACAATAAAATCCATCAATATGACTTCCCATTTTGATTCAGGAATCACATGTGGATGTAATAATCCCATTGGATGCCTATGTTTATATTTCACTTGATTGCATTCAAGACATATCGCCACATAATTAACTATATCATATTTCATTCCCTTCCAAAATAATAGTGGTTTAAGATATCCCTTCATCTTCGTGACTCCAGGATGAGCCATATACATCGCTCAATGAGCTTCATTCAAAATTAACTTTCTCAATCTGCCATTTGGTAGTACATAAATTCTACCATTATACCTTAGTAGCTCATCATTGTCCAAAGAATATCCCTCATATCTATGTATCATCATGGTATCTTGTCTGATATTGTATTTTACTTCAATGTACCAGTTGTCATCAATTTGTAATTTCAAAATATTTTCTTGAAGATTTGTCTTTAAGGGTATTACTAAGAAAATGTGTGGTCTCTGACTCAACACATTAGCTACTTTGTTAATCGTTCCTTTAATGTATGTGATCTCAAAATCATATTCACTTAAAATTTCTGACCAACTTCTTTGTCATGCATTCAAGTCACTCTAAGTAAAAATTTGTTGCAATCCACTGTGATTAGTGTTCAACTCGAATTTCCGTCCAATAAGATAATGTCTCCAAACTATTAAGGCATAAACAATCGCTAGTAATTCCAAATCATGTGTTGCGTAATTATCTTCATGCCTTCTTATTTTTCTTGAAATATATGTGATAACTTGGCCTTCTTGCATGAGTACTACACCCAATACTTCCTTGGATGTTTCAGTTAATACCAAGAATTCCTTGTCCATATACGGAACTTTCAGTATCGGTGTTTTTGTTAATAATTCTTTAAGCTTCTGAAATGTTCCCGTGCATTTCTCTGACCATATGAATTTCTTATTCTTATTTTGAAATTTCGTAATTGGATTTTCTATCTTTGAAAAACCTTCGACTAAGCGTCAATAGTAACCTACTAATCCCATAAAAATATGTACTTATTGTACATTTGTTGGTGTTGTCCATTCCATAATAGCCTCAACTTTCATTGGATCCACAACGATACCTTCTCCAGATATAATGTGTCCCAAATAATGAATCTTTTTATGATAAAACAACATTTTGACATATTTTTCTATAACTTGTTCTCTCTTAAACACCGCAACACTAATCTCAAGTGTTCATCGTGCTCCTCTCTCATCCGAGAGTAAATCAATATGTCATCAATAAATACCTCTATGAACTTATCCAAGTATTTGTTGAATACCCCATTCATTAAACTCATGAATACACCAGGGGCATTATCAATCCAAATGGTAACACAGTAAATTTGTAATGTCCAAATCTTTTCTTAAACATTGTTTTATGAATGTCTTCCTTTTTTATTCACAACTAGTGATATCCCGATCTCAAATCAATCTTTTAAAATATAGTCGCTCCCTTTATTTGATAAAATAAGTCATCAATTCTAGGTAACGGGTATTGATTATTGATCATGGATTTGTTTAATTGATGATAGTCATTGCAAATGCTCCACAATCCATCCTTATTTCTTACTAAAATTACTGGCGCACCCCATGGTGATACACTTGGACGTATAAGTCCCAAATCCAACAACTCCATCAATTGCATCTGTAACTCTTGCAATTCAATTGTCAACATCCGATATGGCGTTCTAGGAATTGGTTTCATTCCAAGTTTTAGATCTATAGTAAATTTCAATTCTTTAATTAGCGGTAAACACGGTAGTTCTTCAACAAAAACATTGGAAATCTCCAATACTACTGGAAAGTTTTCCAATCTCTCTGCGTCACCTTTTTCATTAAGTGCTAATATGGTGTACAAATTAAATCCCTTCCGCAAGTTTTTTTTGCAATTGAAGGGAAGAAATAAATCTTAGCGATACTCGATTTCTTCCTACAATTACTCTACTTTGTCCCAAATCATCAATCAATCTTAATCTCTTCATCTTGCAGTTAATTATCACGTCGTGTGATTCTAACCAATCCATTCCAATCACAATATCATGGATCTCAAGGTTGTGAAATAAAGGTTTACAATTGCGACAAAATACCCCAAGTTAATGTTACAATCCTTAACCTCTCCTCCAACTTTTTGCTTGGCACCAGATGCCATTTCTACATATCTAAACTCATCTTGTTCGACTATCTTCGCCTTAATTATTTTAAGCACAACAATAGATATAAAACTCTCAGTATCTCATGGATCTATCAAAACACTCAATTATTGATCTTCTATCATACATGAATTCTCAAGAACTGTAGACTGATGCTCAGCCTGACAGTTATTCACTGCTGCATGAATCCTATGGGCCTTGCCTAAATCTCCCACTTGCGTATGTCTTGTTGATCTAGTAGCTCTTTCCTTCTCAATAGGAAAATATCTATGATAGTGGGGCTCTCCACAAGTCCAACATTTGTTCTTAGGGCCAGTGCTGCTAGTTCTAAAGGGAGAATTTGTTGGTCTAGGATTATGAGGCCCCAATCTGTTCTGTGGAACAAATATATATTGTTGTTATTGTTGTTGAGGACAATGTGCATGTTGTTGTAGTGGTTCTTTATACAGAGTCCTATGAATGGTATTCTATCTACGTGGTGTATAAAATACATGTCCTATGCTTGTATCACGGTGCCCAGAAGTCTGTCTAACATGTGTTTATTGTTGCGGCACTCTATTTGGTTGTTTGACATGTATTCCTGGAAGGAGTCCTACATTGACCCCCATTGTTCAACTCTTCTTTAGTGATAAAATATTTCTATACTACATTATGAAAATTCTAAGGTATCAGGATCCTCACCTTAGCATGAATATTGTAGTTGATACCAAACAAAAACTTATTCACCTTTAACTTTTCAGTGTTCAGGTGTGGAGCATATCTGAGAAGTTCCATAAATCTAACCTCATACTCATGTACTATACAACTGCCCTATCATAAGGCATTGAATTCATTGAGTTGGTGCTCAATAAACTCCTCAGATGGGTATCTCACTCGAAATCGCTCCTTGAACAATTCCCATGACACGTCTTCAACAACCATGTTCAATTGCGGTAAGAGAATCTTCCACCAAATAAGCACACTCCCTTTCAGTTGGAATACTGCCATGCAGACCTTCATGTTGGAGGTATAATCACGTAATGCAAAGCACATTGTTGTATTCTCCAACCAAGATTTGGAGGCTAAACCGTCCATAGAACCCAAGAAATTGGGAAATTTTACCTTCTCGAGTTATCTATGAATACTAATACTAACTACGGGAGGGTGCTATGAACCCTCATTGGGTACTATTGATGGGAGAAATTGATCGACTGTCAATTGGAAGAACGAGTCTAGTCCGAGGTTGTCTAAGTAACCCAAGTCGTTTAGTGTAACTCATCCTGATGGGTTTAATGGCTTTGTTAGCCAATCTAAAATCCTAAAAAGAAAACAAAAAGAAAGGAATAACTAACTAATGCTAAAAACTATAATATATATATATACTCTGATATAACTGTTTTAAATGTGTTTAGGCAGAACAAGAAAACATAAAAATCTCATTTATGAACAACATTTATAGGTTGTACGTTTTACTAGAAACTCACAAAATCAATGGAAAAATAATTGCTTTTGAGAAGTAGATAAAGAAAGCACATTCAAAATATTTTTTGTTTTCTCTATATAAATCTAACAAAACATGAATTAACTAGGCTATGAAACATAGATGTACAGATAGTCAAAAGCTGATCTAAACTTTTTGGTTTCACTAATGTATAAATGAGAGAAATTAGAAACATAAAGAATATAGCCTGATGTTAGTTTGTGAAATGTATCCAGGATTCTGTGTGAATAAAGAGCATACAACTACCACGCCTACGAGATAAATCTGCAATAGACTTATAGTGCGAATTTTCTAAATAATTTCACAACCTGTACTGGTAACCGAAGTTTAATAACAGAATAGGGAACACAAATTAATCCTGTGATCTTATAATTGCAGATGATTACAGTTAGATAAACCTGAGTGTAACATATTCATTTAATTTTTCATTTAAATATCAAAGAGAAATCCTAGTATTCAAATTGAAGAAATGATCACAGTCTCAATATCTGGAACAAGAAGTCATGAACGCTATTGTAAAATAGATATCCTAAAACATAATATATCAAGAGTCTAAAGCTACATGACATATTAATATATCAAGATTATATAAATCAAAACATTAATGAAACAACATCTACAATAGACTAAAGCCGAAAGTTTCACATTGTTCCATAAGTCCTGAAAATCACTCCTTCATAATTGGTTCCAGGACAAGATGTTTGTCACTTACAAAATGCATGGTTTTTAAAGAGTCTTTGGGAAATATGATATTCCTATCTCTAAGGATAAGATCAAAACATTACAAATATGGGAGTCTTCAGCCACCCATGATCAAATTGTATCTTCAAAAATTTATGAAAGTTTTCCCTATTTACAAAATAACCAAAAGGAGATACTAATCAACTAGATCGAACATGTTCCATCCCATAAGATCAGCATCAGATATACCATGCCCTGAAAAATTAAATAGGGACAAGTTAGGAAATATTATTAACAAATAATTACTAAATTTTTATGTGAAAATGACTTGGCTACAAAATCTCTCGATTCTGTAGCCAGTCTTATATTGGTAAAAGAAATCTAAGTCTAACCAATTTGATTTTTTAAAAACAACATGACTGTAATAAAAATCGTCTTACCATTTAACTAATAACTAAACATGGATCAAGATATCTCAGAATTTATTATGGCATTCACATTGTCTGCCTTCTTTATCACAATGTTGCTTGTCTTTTTAAGATGCTTGGCTTGTCTCTGTTCATTTTCCTTGAGGTCACAGTTTTCTTTTGTCAACGATTCATTGTGAGTTGTGAGTGCTTTGATTCTTTCTTAGAGAATGGGGATATCGGTATAGTATTGCCCAATCCAATGCAAGCAGACCTCGCAGTGCACAGCAGGGTCGATCTATCGAGGGAGCGTATAATCGAGTGCAAGAACATCAACACTACATGTTGTTGGTCCTTGACTAAGATTAATACCAGTAAACCCCTTGCTATCCTTGAGACACGGTGGGAGATTGTTAACATAGTCGTATGGCTGATTAGGGTTCGACTCATGACAATCTGGATCTTCTTCTGCGAGAAAATCCTCAATTTTGGGATCTAAAACCTCATGGATCTCGATTGGTTCAATCGAGCTCACATGAGGCTTAGATAGATTACACAAACTTCTCAAAATAAGTCAACCAGGCCTCTTATCTCAGAACCCTAACATTTCTTATTTCCTTTTTAATTGTTTGCGAGGGTCTTTACTATCGAAATTTATAGTGGCTTTAAGGCCAACAACTAATTCATGCACAGGGGTTCCATTTGACTTGGATCCAACATTCTGTTGCCCAGGTAAAAACTGATCGGGTATTGCTTCATGACGAGGGTTTTTCTTCAAAAGATATGTCTTGTCATTTGAGAAATCAAAATGTTTCTCTATCATAGGCTTATTCAACGTAGGGGTTTCTGTAGGAATGTTTGTAACAAAAATATTTCGAGCTAAGGACCCATCCCAATCATCACCCAGGGTTTTCAAACGATGAATCAACGAAATTTTAATCAAACCATGGTGAAAGGGGCTAGAATCGAGGTTCTGGTTCTTGTATATTTTCGACATTTTGTACAGACTTCTTAGCAAATAAAACGATGCATTCAAGTGGAATCCTATAAAGTGCATAAGAAATCACACATGGTAAAGAAAAACCAGGCCATAACGACCCTCATAGGTAATAAATTGTTTAAGAACTGATAACAGACCATGCTACCTAACCTTAAGCAAGGAAACATGAATACCTTTCTCATAGCAATCAATCTTTCTGGAGGTCATGAAAATACTCCAAGGCACTTCATCAATCTTCGAGTTCTTAAACCACTTGTGACCGGAGTGAGGAAGCCTTGTTTCTTCACTCAAAAATTCGTCAGTCACCTCCAACTGAATATCACCAACCTTCGCTCTATATCCATCAAATGTTTGGGCGAATTCTTTCTCCACGTGAAGGTTATACCCTTTGAACTTCTTAATGAAAATATCCCTACCCTGGCCCTTCAAATCCTCRAMCRCATCATCATGAGMCAACAATGCTTGAGAGCCATTCATCTCTATTCGGACAACAGGAGCCATTAAGGCTATGAACAAAMTGTAACAAGGGCGRCTCAAACTAACTGTGGGTTTAGATGGTAGCGGTAAGAGGGACAAGTCTGAGTTGATACCATGGAAACAAAACAAGCAACACACMTGCGCGATCATAACATAAACATGAGGGTTTCAGTCACGAAGTTTGAACACTCCTAGCAATGAAAKCCCCGAGTACATAGCATTACACAAACCCTTGACTCGTAATGAGAAGCCTGTCAATTCATTWTGTCAGCCAAAACAAAGTATAKGATACGATTCTGGMGCGTCTAATTCCCATGTCATGTAATGGATATAATTGATTTGCAAAGGGTTGGAAKGGATATGTTTTTACAAGTCAAATGTGAATCGACATTTGGTATTAAAKTTGATTTTCAAAGGATTCAAAGAAATGAGCTTACATTCCAAATGMAAATCAACATGGGTACTATATCTACATTTGATAAACTCCAAAGGAAAACCATTTAAGTATGAAATATGAAGTAGATTTAAGTCATAATGAACCTTTAAAAACATGTTTTGAATAGGGATATAATACGAAATCAGGCTTGATTCATGCTTTCAGTCACGAATCAAGCATGAAAACACAACATGAAAAAGAATAATCAAACATCTTTTACTATCCAATAATCACCCCCAAATAGTAATATATACAAGATGAGGTGTAGGCAACTACAGGAAGTGTCGTTTGTCATTCAAAATAGCAAAAACATGTAGGGATACCAGCAATGGCGACTCATTGGGAGAAGTAGTTATCTCTGCATCACCAACGAGTTCATGTTAGGACTGATTAGAATGATTAAATATTAAAGAACAGTTGAAAGGAAACAAAGCATCCCAATCAAATCCCAAAAACATCACATAGTCCAGCTTCAGATGTCTCTCTGTTCAAATGAAATCTGGTGACAAATTTTAATTACATGTGCAACGATATTCAAGCCAATGGCTCTAATACTATTGATAGGGCCACTGTTGCCAGCAGGCATCCATAGCCTCAATAGTGATGTCAATTAACCCACTCTGATGCCCCTACCCTATCCAAGAATTTTCAATTCAAAATGAAGGGCATTTTACGATTAATATCAAAACTTATACCTAATAATTTTCTTGAACACGACATTGATTCGCTGAGAGCATGCCTGTTCAATACCACGATGAAGTTGTCTTGGTATCATGCATGCATTTTCCCGCTGCCTGCAGACCTGTTTAGTATCTCAGCGGGTTTACAGACACTTCCCACAACTCTCTAGAAATTATTTACAATTTGCCATAAATTTAATGATCTTCAGAAGAGAGGGGTGATGCTGAAAATTTCAGTTTTTTAGAATACTTGATATTTTCCAGCCTTAATTTTTTTTTGCTTGATAACCTTCATTATGATCTGAAATTAGTTTTCTGATAAGAATAAATTTTCGAGGACAGGAAGGAATACTTGAGTTGTTTTCTTTAAAAACAGGGACAGCATAAAGAGCTTTAATGATGATCGTGTCTGCTCATGATTATAAAGTGAAACCAGGAAACCTACTTCGAACATAAAGTTTCTTCAGCTAGGCTGTGTTTCAGAAATTTACAACATTACTGCTCTGAAAAAAACTTGATTGTTACTTTATGATGAGGCATTTGGTTTCCCTTCACGAACTAAAAGGTGATACAGACACAAGTTTATTCTGAATACAGAAAAATCAAGCAAAATGAAAAGAACCAAAATCAGAAAAAAGAAAAAGAAAAATTAAACAAATAAAAATATGTACAAAGGTGGATCTGGAAACATCAAGAAAAATACCTTTTGAGAGCTTGGTCATTCATCGGGAAGGTGTCTGGATGTCCCTCCAAATTGTGTAGACGAAAAGAGTTGGGACCTAGTTTTTTAGCGATTACGAATGGCACCAACCATAGGTTTTGAAACTTGGTGTGTTCCCCTTTTCCTTCGTGAGGTTTGTCCCATTTAAGAACCAAATATCCTACCTCAAAGTTCCTATCTGAAGAAGAGTTTGAATCAAACCAGCGTTTTACAATCTGTTGATGTTGGTCCAGCTTCTTCTTTGCTTGTGCTCTCACTTCCTCTAGTTTTAATAAGGCATTAATTCGATTTTCAAGAGGAGGACATTCCTCTTCTTGAACTTTCTGTGATAATTGCAGAGAGGGAAGCAGAACATGTGGAGGGAGAATTGCTTCTCTTTTGTAGACAAGAAAGAAAGGGGAATTTCCAACAGAGGTTTTTGGTGTCACCCTATCAGCCTAGAGTGCATTAAATAGTGCGTTGTGCCAGTTCTTGTGGTTTTCAGAAACTGTTCTCTTGATGATTTTTATCAAATTTTTGTTTGTTGATTCTGCTAGGCCATTTCCTTGGGCGTAGTAGCTGGCAGAATATTTCAATTTGATCCCTTTTTCCAAGGAAAAAGCATTCATATCAAGGAATGAAAATTAAGAAGCGTTATCAAAGACCAAACATTCGGGAATGTCGAACCTAGTAATGATATTTGAATTAAGGAAAGATATTACATAATTAGTGTTTACCACTTTCAGAGGTGCAGCCTCGGACCATCTCGTAAAATAATACGTTGATGTAATGATGTATTTATGCTGCTGTGAAGAAGTGGGGTTAATTGGCCCTATGATGTCGATACCCCACTGCTGAAAAGGTGAATCCACCTAAACAAACTACAAAGGGAATGCTTCCTTTTTCACTCGTCCAACAGCCTTTTGGCAGATTATGCATTTACGGCATAATGCATGGGCGTCTTTAAAAAACGTGGGACAATAGTACCCATCTCTTAATACTTTGTGAGAAGTGGTGTCTCCATCGAAGTTCCCACCAGCCTCACCTTCATGAAGTTCATATAGTACTTTCTCTGCTTCATCCCTTCCAAACAACGCATGAGAACACTATCAAAATTCTTTCGAAATTTATCAACTGGAAAGGTACAGATTTTAGTCTTAATGCTCTTCTCTTTTTTGGATCAAGATAGCAAGGAGCATAACCGTGTGTTAAACAAAACTTGATATCATCAAACAAAGAATTAGCAACAACTTGTGTACAACTGATTTGTTTTCTTTCATGCTGGTTTACAGTTAAGGAATTGATTTGACTTTCTTGTTCTTTAACTGAATCAACAACTAGTTTACATAGGCCTTGACCTCTAACAATTTGTGCAAGGGTTATTTCGAGGTCATATTCTTGTAACGATGTCATCCAGTTTTCCCGTTTTTCACCCAATTCCTTTTGTACTAATAAATTCCTAACAACAGGATAAGGAACGATGACTTTAGTTCTGGATTTCAGCAAATACGATTGGAAGTGTTTCACTACTCTAAAAACAGCGTATGTATGTTGATCTACAACCGAGTAATTCATCTTTTCCCCTTTGAAAGATGAGCTCATGAAGGCAATGGGGATTTCATTGCTTTCAACATTATTTTTAGTTAGCACAGTAGCATAAGATCGGTCGGAGGCGAAACTATATAGAGTGAAATCTTGCGAGAAATCGAGACTCATTAAAGAAGGAGATTTTATTATGGATTTTCTGATGGAGTCAAAAGATTGGCTTTCTTGTGGCCCCCAATGGTACTGAACATCCTTTTTAATCAAATTTTGCAATGGTCTTACCACTTCTGAAAAACTTGCGACAAACCTTCTGACAAAATTAATCTTGCCCAAAAATGACTGCATAGATTTTTTGGAAGAGGGAGGGGACAGTTTAGCAATATCTTGGGTTCTTTCAGGATCGATAATCATTCCATATTTGGACACTATGAAACCAAGTAATATGCCTTGTTCAACTGCAAAGATTGATTTCTTAGGGTTGAGAGATATGGCATGCTTGCAGCATCGTTCTAAGTCAGTCCTAAGGTGAGACAAATAATCTTTCTTTTTTTTAGAGAAAACGGTAGCATCATCAAGATAGACCACTACTGATTGATTTAGGATACCATGAAAAGTGATGCCCATTGCTATCTGGAACATGGCTATAGCATTTATAAGCCCAAAAGGCATATTTCTGTAAGCATAAGTGCCCCACGGGGTACAAAAAGTGGTTTTGAGTTGATCTGAGGGAGACATGAGGACTTGGTTGTATCCCAAAAAACCATCTAACAGATATAATCTTTCGGAACCAAAAACTTGTTGTAGTATTTGTTCCATTGGAGGAATGGGATAATTATCTTTGTCCGAGGCTTGGTTCAAGTTACGAAAGTTGGCACAGAGTCAAATTTCACCACTTTTCTTCCTTACAGGAACTAGATTAGACACCCATTGTGTGTGCTTCATGAGAAAGATTATATTTGCATTTAGTAATTTATTCAGTTCTTTCTTGACAATGGGTTCCAATTTGGGGTGTATATTTCTTAATTTTTTTTGAAAAGGATGAGTTTGTGGTTTCATGGGGATGATATGTTTTATTATATTAGGATCAAATGTTTATAAATCATCATATGTCCAGGCAAAAATGTCTTTAAATTATTTAAACAGTTTGATAAAATCATATCATTCTCACTCAGAGCATCTCATTCCCAAATTGATATTTTGAGGATTATCCTTAGTCCCTAAATTTACCGTCTCATAAGTCAAGGAAGAGCTATTCATTTTACAATTAACCGACCCCCTAAATTTATCGTGCAAATCATAAAATTTCTCCAGTCTTATAACGTATTTGGGGATAGAGTTTACCAGATCAGACATCGATTCAGGAGATCTAGGATCTGATATTACCATGAAGTTACGGAGGTTTTCATCGTGAGTGTCTTCATCGATAATTTCACCTTGGAAAGTGTCCTCCATATGCAAGAATTCGGTGATCTGTTGGTCATCGTCGAACACTCTCCAATTGGTGATGTTGTCTGGGATCGATGGCCTGAAAAATAATTCAATCAAAAATGCAGTCGGAGAGAGACCTTCTGCGGGAAAAAATTTAGAAGCGACATTAGCCAATAAATCATCTTCTGAATTACTTAATCTAGGAATGGAATTTATTTTAAATGTTGAAAATTTTTGCATTAGATTCCATACCTCAGTTTGGTATCTTTTCAGATGTGGTGATAGGTAATGTATGGAATTTCTTACCTGCCTAACCACGATTTCTGAATCACCGAATACCATTAAATTTCTTATGTCCATATCTACATCTTTCCTGAGTCCTTGCATAAGTGCCTCGTATTCGGTGGTGTTGTTAGTACACTCGAACTCCAATCAACACACAATGAGAGTCTTATTACCTGCGAGGTCAATGAGTACAAATCCTGCACCGGCTCCTTCTTTGGATTGGACCCATCGAAGTACAGTGACCATTTCTGATCTTCGTCAGCAGTGTCTGGAAAAGCTGGTGACTAAGTATAGGTCATGAGTTCTGACTATTGCCCAGGATCAGTGAAAGGAGAAATTTCGATCATGAAGTTACCAACGAAGGTGTTCATTCCCTGCATTTCAAATGAATTAGTAGATGCGGTGAAAGGTTTGTTTACATCATTCAATTCTGTTACCGTGTGTTTGATATAGCGTTCACGATTTATCCTAATTTTATTTGGCTGTCCATTTTCCGACAGCCACAAATGAGACCAATTTGTGGCAAAGTAACCATGCAATTGTTCAGACCAGTCCCTGCTCAAGAAAAAACCACAGACTTCAGGGATGTCAACAACAATGATGTCAATAATTTGGTGAACCTTAGGATTAGAAGATAACCTAACCAAAACATTCTTAAGTTCGTCGATCACCTTAATGTTCGTCCGATCAAGTTGAATGATTTTGAGACTGGAAGGTTGAAATTCTACGTTAATTTTTTGACACACAGACAAAGGAATCACATTCGATGATGTGCCAAAATCCACCATGCAATTATGTACATTTCTATTGAAAATTTCAAAAGTTAATAAAAAAGGCGGGGCATTTTTACGAGTATTAACAACAAAATTCTGTTAGTTTTTTGTCATTGTCCTTGAAACAATTTTATCTACATTTGATATAGTTTTTTCATTCAGATCCCTTTTATCTGGAAGTTGGGATGTCATTTTAGTAGGGGTCTTTTGGGTTGTTTTAGAACATATTTATGTAGTTTTCTTGCTGCTAGGATAATTGTTCTTACTTTTTTCTGTGATATTTTGAAGCATTTTTTTCAGAGTAAGAGGAAAATTCAAAAGCTCGTAAACAGGAATATTATCCCTCAATTTCTTTAGATCTTCAATCAAGTCATATTCTAAGACTGGTGCTGCTAAAATTTGTTTTATTTCAGCTTGTTTTGACTGTTTTGGAGGCACATTATTACTCATTTCGAAAGACGGTTTACTCTGTCTTTTGCTTCTTGTGTTGTAAGGGTGAACAGTTTCAAAGTTTGCTTGAAAGCTACTGTCAAAAAAGTGTCTAAAGATATTGAGAGATGAATCCTCTTCTTCAGCTACTTCTTCTTCAACTATGTCTTCTGAAATTTCAGGGGGTATAGAATTATCAAGTGCTTCAAGAATGGTTTGCAAAGCATACTGCAAGCTTTTGAAATTGAGACCTTCAGCGGTCTGGTTTAGTCGATTGGGAGGAAAAGGTTTTTTGAAAGGGGATTTAAAACTTTCTTTGCTTAGGATGCCTCCTCAACTGATCTCTTCAAGTCAATGACTTGATTTGATATTTTTTGAAAATCTTTCTGCAAGCTTTCCAGGTCTAAAGTTTCTAGTTAGCTTTTGGCTGGGGGAGGCCTTGCAAGGATTTCTATTTTCTTTTTAGAGGACGAAGTTGTTTCATCTTCACTATTGAGATTGTATTTCAAGCTTAATATATCCTTTTCAATTTGGCTTGCCTCTTTGAAGGCTTCCAACAATGTAGAATTTTTAGACCTTTTAACCCAAATTTCTATATTATTATCCAGAGCTTTGGTGTAATATGCAACAATTAGACTCTCAGCAGGCATTGAGTCTACAATAATTTGATTCTTTAATGTAAGGAATCTTTGGTTAAAATCTTTTACTTTCTCCTTAGGGTTCATTTTTAGGTTGGAGAGTTCCATAACCAAGACTTCAAGGGATTTATCGTCTCCAAATTTATCTAAGAAACAGGTTTCAAATTTGCCCCAAGAGACAATGGTCTGGGGGAGAAATACCATGTGGAGGCATTGCCCTCAATCGTATAAGGAAAGAGTCTATATACTACATCTTCATGCTCTACACTTCGGAGTCTAATGGCCAACATAAACTTCTTTATGTGATCTTCGACATATTGCTTAGAATTCAGATCAAATTTAGGTAACCATTTCTCTGGATGTTTTGGCAATCGGTGTTGAGGTCCAGGTACGACCACGACATCTTGATCGAGCCAGGGTCTGGCAGGATTGTTTTGGTTTTCCATGGGTGTAGGTGGTGTTGAAGGCTGAGATGTTTCAGACGAGGAACTGCCTTCGTCAGATGACTCTCCTCCTAAAGAGGATGGAGATGAATGAGGTGGGGAAGGTGGAATATCAGATCCTCCAACTCCAAGAGTAGGGGTTTGGGCAAGATCTGTAGTATTATCTCCTAAAGGGTTTAAAATCAGATCAATACCTTTAATTTGCTCTCGGATATCCGAGAAATCTAAAGGTTGATTGAGAGTTCTATGGGGTTTTCTGATACGAGCCAAAGCACTATGTGTCCTTATGAGTGACTGACGAACAATCTCTTGTACATCGGTCCCTTGAGGATTTGGTGTTACTGGCTCAATGAGAATCTCAGGATTTTAGTTCGAGGTAGTTGTTTCAGAAGTAACGTTGTTTTCTGAATGACTTTGTGTTATTGTAGGGGAGCGAGTGTGTGGGGGTGGGGTCTTGAGACTTCCACGTGTCATCAATTGTATTCAGGCCCTCCTTCTAACGCTATTTGTTAACGGGCGAAATTGACAGAATGTCAACTGGAAGAACGAGTCTGGTCCGGGGTTGTCTAAGTAACCCAAGCCGTTTGGTGTAACTCATCCTGACGAATTTAATGGCTCCGTTAGCCAATCTAAAATCCTAAAAAGAAAACAAAAAGAAAGGAATAACTAACTAATGCTAAAAACTATATATATACATACTCTGATATAACTGTTTTAAATGTGTTTATTTAGAACAAGAAAACATAAAAATCAAATTTATGAACAACATTTACATGTTGTAAGTTTTACTAGAAACTCACAAAATCAATGTAAAAATAATTGCTTTTGAGAAGCAGATAAAGAAAGCACATTCAAAATATTTTTTGTTTTCTCTATATAAATCTAACAAATCATGAATTAACTAGGCTATGAAACACAGATGTACAGATAGTCAAAAGATGATCTAAACTTTCTGGTTTCACTAATGCATAAATAAAAGAAAATAGAAACATAAAGAAGCTAACCTGATGTTAGTTTGTGAAATGTATCTGAGATTCTGAGTGAATAAAGAGTATCCAACAAACATGCCTATGAGATAAATATGTAATAGACTTATAGTGCGAATGTTCTGAATAAATTCACAACCTGTACTGGTAACCGAAGTTTAATAATAGAATAGGGAACACAAATTAATCATGTAATATTATAATTGTAGATGATTACAATCAGATAAACCTGAGTGTAACATATTCATTTAATTTTTCATTTAAATATCAAAGAGAAATCCTAATATTCAAATCGAAGAAATGATCACAATCTCAATATCTGGAACAACAAGTCATGAACGCTATTGTAAAATAGATATCCTGAAACATAACATATCAAGAGTCTAAAGCTACATGACATATTAATATATCAATATTATATAAATCAAAACATTAATGAAACAACATTTGCAATAGACTAAAGCCGAAAGCTGCACTTTGTTCCATAAGTCTTGAAAATCTTTCCTTCATAATTGGTTCCAGGACAAGATGCATGTCACTTACAAAATGCATGGTTTTTAAAGATTCTTTGGGAAATCTGATCTTCCTATCTCTCAAGATAAGATCAAATCACATAAGATCAAAACATTACAAATATGGGAGTCTTCATCCACCCATGATCAAATTGTATCTTCAAAAATTTATGAAATTTTTCCCTATTTACAAAATAACCAAAAGGAGATACTAATCAACTAGATCGAACATGTTCCATCCCATAAGATCAACATCAGATATACCATGCCCTGAAAAACGAAATAGGGACAAGTTAGGCAATTTTATTAATAAATAATTACTAAATTTGTATATGAAAATGACTTGGCTACAAAATCTCTCGATTATGTAGCCAGTCTTATATTGGTAAAAGAAATCTAAGTCTAACCGATTTGATTTTTTAAAATCAACATGACTGTAATAAAAATAGTCTTACCATTTAACTAATAACTAAACATGCATCAAGCTATCTCAAAATTTATTATGGCCTTCACACTGTCTGCATTCTTTATCACAATGTTGCTTGTATTTTTAATACGCTTGGTTTGTCTCTGTTCATTTTCCTTGAGGTCGTGGTTTTATTTTGTCAATGATTCATTGTGAGTTGTGAGTACTTTGATTCTTGCTTGGAGAATGGGGATATTGGTATAGTACTGCCCAATCTATTGCAAGCAGACCTCGCAGTGCACAGCAGGGTCGATCTATCGAGGGAGCATATAATTGGGTGCAAGAACATCAATACTACCTGTTGTCGGCCCTTGACTGAGCTTAATACTAGTAAACCCCTTTCTATCCTCGAGACATGGTGGAAGATTGCTAACATAGTTGTATGGCTGATTAGGGTCCGACTCATGACAATCTGGATCTTCTTCTGCGAGAAAATCCTCAATTTCGGGATCTGAATCCTCATGGATCTTGATCAAGTCAATCGAGCTCAAATGAGGCTTAGATCGATTATGCAGACTTCTCAAAATAAGTCGACCAGGCCTCTTATTTCAGAGCCCTAACATTGCTTGTTTCCTTTTTTATTGTTTGTGAGGGTCTTTACTATCAGAACTTTCAGTGGCTTTAAGGCCAACAAATAATTCATGCGCAAGGGTTCCATTTGACTTGGATCCAACATTTTTTTTCCCAGGTAAAAATTGATCGGGTATTTCTTCATGACGAGGGTTTTTCTTCAAAGGATTTGGCTTGTCATTTGAGAAATCAAAATGTTTCTCTATCAGAGGCTTATTCAACATAGGGGTTTCTATAGGAATGTCTGTAAAAAAAATGTTTCGAGCTAAGAACCCATCCCAATCATCACCTAGGGTTTTCAAACGATGAATTCATAGCATTTTAATTAAACCATGGTGAAAGAGGCCAGAGTCGAGGCTCTTCTTCTTTAATCACCTCCAACTAAATATCACCAACCTTCGCTCTGTATCCATCAAACATTTGGGAAAATTTTTTGGCCACGTGAAGGTTATACCCTTTGAACTTCTTAATGAAAATATCCCAACCCTGGACCTTCAAATCCTCGACCACATCATCATGAGCCAACAATGCTTGAGAACCATTCGGCTCTATTCGGACAACAGGAGCCATTAAGGGTATGACCAGACTGTAACAAGGGTGACTCAAACTAACTGTGGGTTTAGATGGTAGCGGTAAGAGGGACAAGTCTGAGCTGATACCATGGAAACAAAACTAGCAACACACTTGCGTGATCATAACATAAAGATGAGGGTTTCAGTCACGAAGTTTGAACACTCCTGGCAATGAAAGCCCCGAGTACATAGCATTACACAAACCCTTGACTTGTAATGAGAAGCCTGACAATTCATTCTACCAGCCAAAACGAAGTACAGGATACGATTTTGGCGCGTCTAATTCCCATGTCATGTAATGGATATAATTAATTTGCAAAGGGCTGGAATGGATATGTTTTTACAAGTCAAATGTGAATCGACATTTGGTATTAAAGTTGATTTTCAAAGGATTCAAAGAAATAAGCTTACAATCCAAATGAAAATTAAGATGGGTACTATATTGATATTTGATAAACTCCAAAGGAAAACCATTTATGTTTGAAGTATGAAGTAGATGTAAGTCACAATGAACCTTTAAAAACATGTTTTGAATAGGGATATAATATGAAATCAGGCTTGATTCATGCTTTCAATCATGAATCAAGCATGAAAACACAAAATAAAAAAGAATAAACAAACATCTTTTACAATCCAATAATCACCCCCAAATAGTAATATTTATAGGATGAGGTGTAGGTAGCTACGGGAAGTGTTGTTTGTCGTTCAAAATAGCAAAAACATGTAGGGATGCCAGCAGGTACATACTCTCTACCCTCATCACGATCAAGGAAATTTATCAATACCTCTGACATCCTCTAAAAAGACCTCATCATTCCCATGACATTGCCCACTACAACTTGCTCCCGCCCATTAGTTTTCTCTTCTCCCTATGGAGAAAATCCCTTGGGTGTAGATGTGCTTGGAGGAGCCATATCTCTTTCTCCCACACCTAGATGCCTACTCATACTCTGTCTTCTAACCATGATACCTACATAAAACAATGTCAATTATTATTGGCAGTATATCATAATTTAACAAAATTGCATTGGAAACCGTAACGAGTCTTGTGTCTCAGAGTAGAACCCTGCTCTGATACCATATGTAACAACCCTCCGGTAACTTAACTTCAAGTGTAAGTGAACCACAAGAATGTATCATAAATTAGTATTTTGTTTTTGATTTTTTTATACCAAGCTCATTCCTAATTTTTAAAATTACAACATTTAAATAGAAAATATAAATCCAAACACAATTTGTATTTACTACTCTCATACAAATTCAATTTGACTAGAACTTCTAGCGCATCACACTAAATTTAAGAAGTCATCTAGTGAAGTGGATAGAATAGGATGTAAGCATTGTTCTAAGGGTAATCATAAAAAATTAAATTTGAGTTTACACAATTTGCACATTTCATAAATATGCTAAGCGCAAGTCGCACTAATCTATTCCATTATTGATTAATATAATATAACATTATACAAATATAAGAATACAAAACCTTATTATTAATTATAGATCATTAAAAATCACTCAAATTACAGATCATTATTAAATCAATTATAACTCTATAATCATCATATCGAAATATAATATATTAATAATTATTATGGAGGCGAGGACTTTTAATCCAATCCTTAGTAGAAATAATAACATCAATCTTTAAATTTAAATAACATCATTAATATGAAGACACCACATCCAAGGTCAGTCATGGAAAGATTACAAAAAGGTTTGAAAATTTCTCTTTTAATTTTGAAACATACACGAGTCTAAAATATACGTCTTGATATGGGTAAGGTATTAGAACCAACTTAGTAGGACTAGGGAAATCGCAAGGATAAAATATTGACTTATAAAATATCTCATCGAGATTCAATTTATACATTAGTAAAAATGCTAACAAAAAGGTCTTCAATGGATTGAGATGTGATCTACATATTAATAAAATGATACACAAAGATATTAATAAAACGATACACAAAGTGGCACATGTTTAATCCTTTTTAGTTTAAATAATTATGCATTTTTCCTCACATTCTTCAATTAGTTTCTAGATTTTCTCCTAGTTGTCCCTCAGTTCCCCAATATCTCTTTTATTGTGTATCCTAACTAATTTACAGTTGGAGTTTGATTAGGACTCTTCTCTTTGTCGGGATTTAGAGTTTATTTGACTTAGGATACTAACTCTATGTTGACAACCCATTCTCTCATGAGTTAATTTCTTTTAATTTAAAATTTTCCTTTTATTAATTTCATGCACATATTGTGCACATGTCTTAATTTATTCTCCCCTCTCTAGCTTTTAACAAGTCTAATGTCCCTTAGACCCAGTTCTACCATTTCTAGAATTTTATTAATCATAACAATTAAACTTAGATTTTATTATGTTCCCTTTAAAAATCTAATATAAAATTATACAAATTCATTTCTCATTTCTATCAATTCTAATTAATTGTTTTATTCTCTATTCTAACAAATCTAAGTATTCACCATATTTTCAAAGGTATTCTAGATTTTTATCGACTCATAATTTATTCATGCAACATGCCCTTCAAGATGCACCTCTGTGCTTCAAAGGTGCCACTCGTCGTTGACTAGTTTGGAAGTTGTATGACGCTTGGAGTCTATACTCCACTTGTCGATCTTGTGTGAGACTAAGGGCTTACTGAGGAATAAGGAATCCACCTTATTGCACACCCCTCAGAAATCCTTGTGAGCGATTGTCTCAGTCTTCCCTCACGGCATCGTGAACCTCTCAAGAACAAGGTAGTCATTAACCTTCAGTTCAGGTCACGTCGAGAGTGCTAGTAGGTTGTGACAGGATCTGTGACACCTCGAGAGGATAATTCCCCTAAACACATGACTGGTCAGAAAGACATTCTCTCTAGTCTTATAGAAAAGGACTTCCCTCGAAAAGTTTCATTTGGATATTATTATCAGTACCCTATAAAAGGAATGGGAGAATCCACCTACAAACTTGATTCAGGGACCTCGATGAGAATGAAGGATGTACTTTATTTATCAGGTTTGACAAAGAACTTACTTTCTATATCATCTCTAGATAAGGAAGGTTTCAGGGTTGCATTCATAGATGGTGAAGTTCTTATGTGGCCTAAAGGAAAAACCATAGAATATGCAATTGTTAATGGAACAGAAGAAGATGGTTTGTACAAGTTAAAAGGTCACTCAGATGCAGCCTTGACCCACTCCACTAAGAGTCCTTGTGAACTTTGGCATAGAAGACTAGCTCACATCAACTACAAAGCATTACCATATGTAATCAAGGTAATTACAGGTTTATCATAATTTAAGGTTGATCATGAAGGTGTATGCAAGGGATGTGCACAAAGAAAGAACATAAATAATCCTTTCCCAAAGAACAACAGTAAAGTAGAAGGAATTTTGGTGTTCATCCACTCAGATGTATGCGGTCCAATTCCATCAACCTCTCTAAGAAGGTATGTATACTATGTGTCATTTATTGATGATTACTCTCGTAAGACTTGGGCTTATTTCTTGAAATCAAAAGATGAAGTACTTGAAAAGTTCAAGGAATTCAAAGCCTTGGTAGAAAACCTCTCCAAAAGAAAATTCAAGATACCCAGGTTAGATAATGGAGGAGAGTACACCTCAAATGATTTTGGAATCTTTTGTAGAGATGTCAGGATTAAGAGGGAGCTCACCACTCCTTAAAATCCTCAACAAAATGGTGTAGCAAAAAGAAATAATAGAACAATTATGGAAGCAATGAAGACTATGATTCACGATCAAGATCTTCCAATGCACTTATGGGCTGAAGTAGCAAGAACAACAGTTTATGTCCAAAACTGATTATCCCATAGTGCACTTGGATTCAAAAACCCTGATGAAATTTTCACCGAAAAGAAGCCAAAAGTAAGCCATCTCAAAATATTTGGTTTTCCAGTGTTTGTACACATTCTGAAAGAAAGGAGAACTAAGTTGGATCCTTCAGGAAAGAAGGGAATATTTTTTGGATACTGTGAGGTCTCTAAGGCCTTCATAATTTACATACCAAGTTACCATCATATTGAGATCAGCAGATATGTAACCTTTGAATAAGATACAACACTCAAAAGATCAAGGAAATGTCAGCTTGAAGAACTATATGAAGAAGAACCTATAGCTCCTAGAGTTTCAGAACCTGTGAAGGAAGTTACAGTTACCCCTGATGATGAGATTCCAGAAGATCATGATATGATAGAATCTTAAGAACCTCCCTAGATGACGATCTCTCACAATAGAAAGCCATATTGGGCAAGAGAACTTATTCAAGATGCAGAGAAGTATGGTGCCCCAGAAGGAACCATGAGAAAAAGAAAGAAACCTAAGACATTCTCCAGTTATATGGCCCTGAAGTGTGATCTCATAGAAAAGGAACCTACTTGCTTTGAAGAATCCATTCAGACGAAAGAATGGGTGGATGCCATGACAGAAGAATACTAGTCCATTATAAAGAATGATGTATGGGAAGTAGTTCCTAGACCAAAGAACAAAGATGTGGTATCTTCCGATGGATATACAAGATAAAACATGCAACAGACGGAAGCATTGAAAAACACAAAGAATGATTTTTGGCTCGTGTTTTTTTCTCAAAATGAAGGTATTTCTTATGAAGAGATGTTTTCTCATGTATCTAGATAAACTTCTATCAGAATCATCATAGATCTTGCAACCAAAATGAAGTGGAATATACACCAGATGGATGTGAAAGCAACCTTCTTAAATGGTTTCATTGAAGAAGAAGTGTATATAGAACAACCATAAGGATTTGAAGTTGAAGATAGAAAGACTCATGTATGCAGGTTGAAGAAAGCTTTGTACGGGTTGAAGCAAGCTCCTAGAGCTTGGTATGGTAGAACTAATAGTTTCTTGATGAGCTTGGGATTTACCAAGAGTAAAGTTTATTCTAACCATTACTTCAAGGTTATGAATGATGAGCCAGTTATATTGCTACTGTATTTGGATGACTTATTCTTAACAAGAGAAGAAAATATCATCACGGATTGTAATAAGAAGCTCGTTGCAG
Organism: Picea engelmannii; assembly: GCA_009831015.1. NCBI lineage: Eukaryota > Viridiplantae > Streptophyta > Pinopsida > Pinales > Pinaceae > Picea > Picea engelmannii. The sequence goes on from ML788665.1 coordinate 188,902, forward strand.
AATTTGAGATGAAAGACCTAGGCTTGATGCATTATTTCTTAGGTTTTGAAGTTTGGCAGAGCCCAAAGAAGATCTTCCTTAACCAAGGGAAGTATGCAGTTGAAATACTGAAGA
>ML788665.1:223112-235994 GCA_009831015.1 Picea engelmannii
AACAATATACATGATTTCCATTCAAACACCATTCTATTGTAGGATTCACACATATATCAATTTAATTAATAAAATTAACACTAGAAACACAATATAGAAATATCCATATAGAAATTAAGATAAATACTTATCTTTCATCATGATTTATGAACCAAACTGGTTGTTGGGGAATGATTCATCCCCAATTATTGGAATCCAATGTGGTATCCAACCCTAAGATGATATATGAAACCACCAAGGGGGAGAAATACCTCAGTGGCTCTAATCACACTCAACCCAACCATAGGATCAGGATTCGAATGGATCCAAACAACTACTACCATATCTATCATACAAATCCTCTAGGAAACTCACCCAACCTTCAATTAGCCATGAATTCATTCCCCATATCTATACACAACACAAGTTACAAAATTTCCATTCTCTTCCATGCAATCCCTTGGAAATTTTTTCCCTCCATTTCTTTAATGTAGGAAAACAAAAGTTGAATATTTTGATTTTCCTCTAGGAACTTGGGATGGTAAACCTTGGCTCTGTTAACACTGATTCTTAGCACATACACATGGTTTCTATAGGATTATTTTCATTATAATTATAGTAATAGTTTCATTACATCCCACTGAATTCTTAAGGCTTACACCTTCATCGGACTGCTACAAGTTTATGCATTACTCTACCCAATGACCTCATCAATGAAACATGGCTCTAACATGATTCTGTCACCATGGGGGCTTCACCTTGTTGAAAAATATCTTATCACTTTCATTCATAAAGGGGTCAACAAGGGTATGACCAGACTGTAACAAGGGCGACTCAAAGTAACTATGGGTTTAGATGGTAGCGGTAAGAGGGACAAGTCTGAGTTGATACCATGGAAACAAAACTAGCAACACACATGTGCGATCATAACATAAACATGAGGGTTTCAGTCACAAAGTTTGAACACTCCTGGCAATGAAAGCCCCGAGTACATAGCATTACACAAACCCTTGACTCGTAATGAGAAGCCTGTCAATTCATTCTTCCAGCCAAAACAAAGTACAGGATACGATTCTGGCGCATCTAATTCCCATGTCATATAATGGATATAATTGATTTGCAAAGGGTTGGAATGGATATGTTTTTACAAGTCAAATGTGAATCGACATTTGGTATTAAAGTTGATTTTCAAAGGATTCAAAGAAATAAGCTTACAGTCCAAATGAAAATCAACATGGGTACTATATCGACATTTGATAAACTCCAAAGGAAAACCATTTATGTTTGAAATATGAAGTATATGTAAGTCACAATGAACCTTTAAAAACATGTTTTGAATAAGGATATAATACAAAATCAAGCTTGATTCATGCTTTCAATCATGAATCAAGCATGAAAACACAAAATAAAAAAGAATAATCAAACATCTTTTACAATCCAATAATCACCCCCCAAATAGTAATATTTACAAGATGAGGTGTAGGCAACTACGAGAAGTGTCGTTTGTCGTTCAAAATATCAAAAACATGTAGGGATGCCAATAGGTACATACTCTTTTCCCTCGTCATGATCAAGGAAATTTATCAATACCTCTGACATCCTCTGAAAAGACCTCATCATTCCCATGACATTGCCCACTACAACTTGCCCCTGCTCATTAGTTTTCTCCTCTCCTTGTGGAGCAGATCCCTCTGGTGTAGATGTTCTTGGAGAAGCCACACCTCTTTCTCCCACACCCAGATGCCTACTCATACTTTGTCTTCTAACCATGATACCTGCATAAAACAATGTCAATTATTATTGGCAATATATCATAATTTAACAAAATTGCATTGGAAATTGTAACGAGTCTTATGTCGTAGAGTAGAACCCTGCTCTGATACCATATGTAACAACCCTCTGGTAACTTAACTTCAAGTGTAAGTGAACCACAAGAATGTATCATAAATTAATATTTTGTTTTTGTTTTTTTTATACCAAGCTCATTCCTAATTTTTAAAATTACAACATTTAAATAGAAATATAAATCCAAACGCAATCTGTATTTACTACTCTCATACAAATTCAATTTGACTAGAACTTCTAGCACATCACACTAAATTTAAGAAGTCATCTAGTGAAGTGGATAGAATAGGATGTAAGCATTGTTCTAAGGGTAATAAAAATTGCAACATAAAGTTATTCAATGGATCAAGATACGATCTACATATTAACAAAATGCTAATAGAGAGATCTTCAATGGAACAATAATTCTAAATGAATTCAAGAACAAAGATGCTTTCGAGGAACGATAGTTCTACAATTTGATTACATATCTGACATTGTGATAATTGGGGATAATCAATTTGTCTATAGTACATAGACTATATTTATACATACAATTGGAACAGTGTATCAAAATATCACAAGCTTCATGCATAATCAGTATACAATCAGAATTCCTTTAACAATAAATTGTGAATTCAAAAAAATTACAGTAACTCAAAGTTTGACAATTGCAGAGGATCTTTAGTTATTAAACTTGGAAACTTGTGCCCGTTTCGTGCTTTCTAATCGAACAAATTCACTATAACTGGTACCTCCCATCCAACACTAGGGGTACTCTTCTTCCTCCTTAGCCCCCCGAGCCACAAAGGGGTCACACACAGAAAACTAGAAAAACTAGCTCAAACTTTCCCTCGCAAGGAGAGGCTTCCACCTCTTGCACAAGCTTGCAGCCTATTCACACAAGTAAACTTAGTCAATAGAAATTTTAACAACATTGCATTCATCCAGCAATAGGGTCTTTTCCTTCTTCCTCACCATTATTTTTATAAAAGAATTCACCTTGACACTTGTCATCTCATGAAAAATTATCTATTTTTTAATAATCAAATTAAAAATTATTCACCCTCAACACATGTCACACTTTCCCCAAGTTGCACATGTTTAATCCTTTTTAGTTTAAATAATTGTGCATTTTCCCTCACATTCTTTAATTAGTTCCTAGATTTTCTCCTAGTTGTCCCTTAGTTCCCCAATATCTCTTTTATTGTGTCTCCTAACTAATTTACAGTTGGAGTTTGATTATGACTCTTCTCTTTGTTAGGATTTAGAGTTTGATTGACTTAGGATACTAACTCTATGTTCACAACCCATTCTCTCATGAGTTAATTTCTTTTAATTTAAAATTTTCCTTTTATTAATTTCATGCACATATTGTACATGTCTTAATTTATTCTCCCCTCTCTAGCTTTTAACAAGTCTAATCTCCCTTAGACCAAGTTCTACCATTTCTAGAATTTTATTAATCATAACAATTAAACTTAGATTTTATTATGTTCTCTTTCAAAATTTAATATAAAATTATACAAATTCATTTCTCTTTTCTATCAATTCTAATTGATTGTTTTATTCTCTATTCTAACAAATCTAAGTATTCATTATATTTTCAAAGGTCTTCTAGATTTTTATTGACTCATAATTTATTCATGCAACATGCCCTTCAAGATGCACCTTCGTGCTTCAAGGGTGTCACTCGTCGTTGACTAGTTTGGAAGTTGTATGATGCTTGGAGTCTATACTCCACTTGTCGATCTTGTGTGAGACTAAGGGCTTACTGAGGAATAAGGAATCCACCTTATTGCACACCCCTCATAAATCCTTGTGAGAGATTGGCTCAGTCTTCCCTCACGGCATCGTGAACCTCTCAAGAGCAAGGTAGTCGTTAACCTTCAGTTCAGGTCACGTCGAGAGTGCTAGTAGGTTGTGACAGGATCTGTGACAACTCGAGAGGATACTTCCCCTAAACACATGACTGGTCAGAAAGACATTCTCTCTAGTCTTATAGAAAAGGACTTCCCCCGAAAAGTTTCACTTGGATATTATTATCAGTACCCTATAAAAGGAATGGGAGAATCCACCTACAAACTTGATTCAGGGACCTCGATGAGAATGAAGGATGTACTTTATGTACCAGGTTTAACAAAGAACTTGCTTTCTATCTCATCTCTAGATAAGGAAGGTTTCAGGGTTGCATTCATAGATGGTGAAGTTCTTATGTGGACTAAAGGAAAAACCATAGAATATGCAATTCTTAATGGAACAAAAGAAGGTGTTTCATACAAGTTAAAAGGTCACTCAGATGCAGCCTTGACCCACTCCATTGAGAGTCCTTGTGAACTTTGTCATAGAAGACTAGCTCACATCAACTGTAAAGCCTTGCCATATGTAATCAAGGTAGTTACAGGTTTACCATAATTTAAGGTTGATCTTGAAGGTGTATGCAAGGGATGTGCACAAGGAAAGAACATAAATAATCCTTTCCCAAAGAATGACAGTAAAGTAGAAGGAATTTTGGTGTTCATCCACTCATATGTATGCGGTCTGATTCCATCAACCTCTCTAAGAAGGTATGTATACTATGTGTCATTTATTGATGATTACTCTCGTAAGACTTGGGCTTATTTCTTGAAATCAAAAGATGAAGCACTTGAAAATTTCAAGGAATTCAAAGCCTTGGTAAAAAACCTCTCTGAAAGAAAATTCAAGATACTCAGGTCAAGTAATGGAGGAGAGTACACCTCAAATGATATTGGAATCTTTTGCAGAGATGTCAGGATTAAGAGGGAGCTCGCCACTCCTTAAAATCCTCAAAAAAATGGTGTAGCAGAAAGAAATAATAGAACAATTATGGAAGCAGTGAAGACTATGATTCACGATCAAGATCTTCAAATGCACTTATGCGTCGAAGTAGCAAGAACAACAGTTTATGTCCAAAACTGATTATCCCATAGTGCACTTGGATTCAAAAACCCCGAAGAAATTTTCACTGAAAATAAGCCAGAAGTAAGCCATCTCAAAATATTTGGTTGTCCAGTGTTTGTACACATTCTAAAAGAAAGGAGAACTAAGTTGGATCCTTCAGGAAAGAAGGGAATATTTGTTGGATACTATGAGCTCTCTAAGGGCTTCATAATTTACATACTAGGTTACCATCATATTGAGATCAACAGATATGTAACCTTTGATGAAGATACAACACTCAAAAGATCAAGGAAATGTCATCTTGAAGAACTATATGAAGAAGAATCTGTGGCTCCTAGAGTTTCAGAACCTGTGAAGGAAGTTACAGTTACCCCTGATGATGAGATTCTAGAAGATCATGATATGATAGAATCTCAAGAACCTCCCTAGATGACGATCTCTCACAATAGAAATCCATATTGGGCAAGGGAACTTATTCAAGATGAAGAGAAGTATGGTGCACCAAAAGGAACCATGAGAAAAAGCAAGAAACCTAAGACATTCTCCAGTTATATGGCTCTGATGTCTGATCTCATAGAAAAGGAACCTACTTGCTTTGAAGAAACCATTCAGACGAAAGAATGGGTGGATGCCATGACAGAAGAATACCATTCCATTATAAAGAATGATGTATGGGAAGTAGTTCCCAAACCAAAGAACAAAGATGTGGTATCTTAATGGATATACAAGATAAAACATGCAACAGACGGAAGCATTGAAAAACACAAAGAATGATTTTTGGCTCATGCTTTTTTCTCAAAATGAAGGTATTTCTTATGAAGAGATGGTTTCTCCTGTACCTAGATACACTTCTATCATAATCATCATAGATCTTGCAGCCAAAATGAAGTGGAAGTTACACCAGATGGATGTGAAAGCAACCTTCTTAAATGATGTCATTAAAGAAGAATTGTATATAGAACAACCACAAGGGTTTGAAGTTGAAGATAGAAAGACTCATGTATGTAGGTTAAATAAATCTTTGTACGGGTTGAAGCAAGCTCCTAGTGCTTGGTATGGTAGAACTAATAGTTTCTTCACGAGTTTGGTCTTTACCAAGAGTAAAGTTGATTCTAACCATTACTTCAAGGTTATGAATGATGAGCCAGTTATATTGCTACTGTATTTGGATGACTTATTCTTAACAGGAGAAGAAAATACCATCACGGATTGTAATAAGAAGCTCGTTGCAGAATTTGAGATGAAAGACCTAGGCCTGATGCATTATTTCTTAGGTTTTGAAGTTTGGCAGAGCCCAAAGAAGATCTTCCTTAACCAAGGGAAGTATGCAGTTGAAATACTGAAGAGATAGTGCATGTGGTTAGTGCACAGGATGGCAGGGATAGATTGAGGGATGAAATTATATACTATAAAGGTGACACATATTTAGTTCTTGAGACCACACTTAGGGAGACTATCATGAGGGAAATGCATGATACACCTTCGGTGTGACTTCCTAGGGACTTATATGAGCATGAGGTACCCCAAATGGAAGAGCTACATTAAAGGAAGGTGTCTAGACTCTAGGCATTGTTGGATTACATTATCAGGAATATGGTTAGCAAATTTCTCTGTGCATTTTGGCAGGAGCAGGACATATTAGCATGCACAGAGGTTATTCCTAGTATCTAGTTTCCATCATTTGATTGCATACAGGGATCAAAGACGAGGCTTGAATGGATTCCAATAGTTATTAGTGTGGAAAAAAAACAGTGAGTAGGAATTGGAAATGTTTGAATTCCAAATTGGCTATGGGATCCACAGATTCATATGACTGATAGATTTCTTTGAATTGTGGTGATGACCAGACGAGTGATGATAGTATTTGATCTGCTTTATTTTTGGGACACCAATAGAGGAGGGGTTGAGACCTATACTATATGGAAGGATGTATTTTCTCTCCTAATATTCAAGATCGATTCCAACAATGGATTTTCAAACCTTGGTTTCACGGAGATACCTTTGTAGGTTAAGATTCTTGATAGTGGTTTTATCTCCTATAGGTATTTCAATGTGGGATTCCAGGAGAAGAGGATGTAGACTGGGCACTGTGGCTCGATGGTTATAATTAGTGTGGTGCAGTGTCGTCATGGTGGTTCCTTTCAGATATTAGCTTGGGACCCCGAGATTACATGGTTGGAAATTCCAACGATTGATAGAGATGAGGAGATGAGAGGATATTTATTAAGGAAAATCACTTAGATTTTCCATTGGGCTTCATTCTAGAGGAGGGAGTTTCACTTTTCAGTGATTCGCTGAGATTTTTTAGTGCCTCACTTTGGCGGCAGTATGTTCAGCTAGAGGAGTCCATGATTGTTTTAGGGAGGTGGGTGAGGCCAGGATCATTTTCTATGATGGTCAATTGTAATTTGATTTCCTAGTTCTTTCATAACATTTTATTGTTATTTTACTTTTTCTTCAATAAATTGAATTAAGGCATTTCCTTATGCGATATCATTTCTTGCACTCAATCTTTACTATTTCAAGTAGCCAGTATAATTTATATATTTTTTTCTTTCCCCCTTATTTTGGAATACCTCATTACTAGAGTTGTCTATCCATCGTCATATCTAAGATTATGAAGACTAAACAACTCATTATCCTATGCATGGCAATTTTGAAATGTACTCCTACTCTATTATCTATCTATATATCCATCAACTAGTTTTATACCGATGATATAGGATATCTAGATCGTATATGTCTTCATAAATGTGTTATGTCAAAGGCTTCAATCTCCATAACTTTATGAGTTTGAATGTACTCTAATTGTCATTGTCCTATATTTAAGTCTTTGTCGCTTATTGAATGTCTCGTCTCTTTTGCTCCTCATGGATAATAACATAATCAACATAGATGTAATAAGAATGGTATTATTAATCTCTATGTGCATGCAGATAGATGTAATAAGAATGGTATTTTTAATCTCTATGTGCATGCATGATATACATAATAAGAATGGTATTTTTAATCTCTATGTACATGTGTGACAATTTACAATATCCCTAATAAAAATTGCTCCCCTCTTGAAATCATGATTGTTTGGTTATCATAATTAGCTTTATTACCTCAAAAAATAATAAGTGGAGTTGAGTTGGTATATTGAAATATGAAAAATCAAATCATGTGTACCATGTTCTTTCAAATAATGGTTTGTGAATATAATTATGAGATTGACATAAGGAGACATGGTGCTCCCTTCTATTAGCATACCTCACACTAACTATATCCTTTGCCTTTACAATTTATGTCCTATGTCATGATTTCATTCATTGTATATGTTTTGGTTTAGTTCTACTTATGCTCATCAAAATCCTTGTTCACTTGAAACTCGGAAAATATATGACCTTCTGTGTTCACAAACTTTGGAATGCTTAAGAGATAGATCATGATCTCAAATAGTGGTTACATAAATCAAGGATCCCTCCATTCAAGGGGGAGAAAATAAAGGGGAGCCTCTCCATCCTCCAGTAAATGAAAGTTACTTGGCTTATGAGACACACATTTATGCACATGGGAGAATACCAAGTCTTGATAAAAGAATTAATATATTCTATTCCTCTCTTTAGGCTCCACCTTTGTTGATGAAAATCACCTCAATCATGAGACCCACATTTGTGCAAATGGGAGGTGAAGGCTTTAATATCTTTTAATCCTCTTCCTAGGATCTACCTCTGTTCATGACATCATATTAATGTATAGTGTAGGTGCACATGGCATGGAAAATGAGTATGACGACACTTAGGTGCCCATGGCATGGAAATCAGTGTGTTGGCACATGGAAATGAGTGTGCTGGCACTTAATGTTTCACTAAAATATTATGAATACTTCACTAAGTAGGAAATGAAATGAAAAGGTAGGAAGTGCACTTAATGTTTCATAAAAGCCTGAAATGAAAAGGTAGGAAGTGCCACCAAATAATAAGTCAAACAAACTTATTTGTCTTAATTCTTTATGGTTTGAAGTTTTGCTTTATTCAAATTTTCACTTTTTTTTTTACATTACAAATTAGGTCTTCTTCACTAAAAACATCAACAATAATAACAATAAAATAAAATCTAAACATAAATATTAACAAAACATCAACAAGAATAAAGTCTAAATGAAACATGAACAGAAATATTAACAATAAGTTGAATAAAAACAACTTCAAACGTAACAAATCAAACTTAACAAATCAAAATGAATAAAAAAAAACTTAAACATGGATTAGAATTAAAATGAACTTAAAACATTTAACTTGTTTTACTATTCTTAATGAAAAATCTTAAACATCAATTAAAATTAAATTAAACTTAAAAATCTTAATAATAGAATATATATCTATTTGAAAATAAAATCTTCAACATGCATTAGAATTAAATTATACTTAAAACATTTCACTTACTTTGCTTTGCTTTACTATCTTTAATGAAAAAATATATCAATGGATTTTTGAAATATATCAAAACTAAAACCTCTTTTTAAAGATTTTCATAAATAAAATCAAAACTCTTCAAAAGGTTACACAAAAATTTGGTAACAAGTATTAATTAATTAAGTATAAATTTTGTGAAAGTTTACAATTTTGTGAAGCCACAAACAAATAGAAGGTAAAACCTCATTTTAAAGATTTCCAAAAATAAAATCAAAACTCTCCAAAAAGTTACACAAAAAATTGGAAACAAGTATTAATTAATTAAGCATAAATTTTGTGAAGCTACAAACTAATAGAAAGTAAAATATAATAGCACAACATTATTGAATGGTGTTGGTTAACTGTTTTAAGAAATGGTTTTTTTCTTTAAAATCTAGAGATATAAATTTAAACGAATCACTATTTTTTGTTGTTTAAAATTTGTTTCTGAATACAAAAACGGATTCGGCATGCTGAAAATTTTCCAGATCATTCTGATTATACAGAAATAATCACCCAAATCTATGAGATATAAATTTAAATGAATCATTATTTTTTGTTGTTTAAAATTCGTTTCTGAATACAAAAATGAATTCGGCATGCTAAAAAAATTCCAGAACACTCTGATTATACAGAAATAATCACCCAAATCTATGAGATATAAATTTAAACGAATCACTATTTTTTATTGTTTAAAATTAGTTTCTGAATACAAAAATTGATTCGGCATGATGAAAATTTTCCAAAACACTCTTTCAAAACACTCTGATTGTACATACAGAAATAACCACCCAAATCTATGAATCCAACAATTTCTTAAAAAATTTAAGTAAATATCACTAGAAAAAATCAACGACATATTAAATTAAGGAGACAAACAGATGCTAAAATACAATAGCATAACATTAATGAATTAACAAATCACATAAGCCCTCCTTGAAATATGGAGAATGAAATCATGTGTACCATGTTCTTTCAAATAATGGTTTGTGAATATAATTATGAGATTGACATAAGGAGACATGGTGATCCCTTCTATTAGCATACCTCACACTAACTATATCCTTTGCCTTTACAATTTATGTCCTATATATCATGATTTCATTCATTGTATATGTTTTGATTTAGTTCTACTTATGCTCATCAAAATCCTTGTTCACTTGAAACTGGGAAAATATATGGCCTTCTGTGTTCACAAGCTTTGGAATGCTTAAGAGATAGATCATGATCTCAAATAGTGGTTACATAAATCGAGGATCCCTCCATTCTAGTGGGAGAAAATAAAGGGGAGCCTCTCCATCCTCCAGTAAATGAAAGTTACTTGGCTCATGAGACACACATTTATGCACATGGGAGGATACCAAATCTTGATAAAAGAATTAGTATATTCTATTCCTCTCTTTAGATACCAAGTCTTGATAAAAAAAAATAATATATTATATTCCTCTATTTAGGCTCTACCTTTGTTAATGAAATCATGAGACCCACATTTGTGCAAATGGGAGGTGAAAGCTTTAATATCTTTTAATCCTCTTCGTAGGATCTACCTTTGTTCATGACATCATATTAATGTATAGTGTAGGTGCACATGGCATGGAAAATAAGACACTTAGGTGCCCATAGCATGGAAATCAATGTTTTGGCACATGAAAATGAGTGTGCTGGTACTTAATGTTTCACTGAAATATCATGAATACTTCACTAAGTTCAATAAATATTAGAAAAATAATTTTCATAAAAACCTGAAATGAAAAGGTAAGAAGTGCCACCAAATAATAAGTCAAACAAACTTATTTGTCTTAATTCTTTATGGTTTGAAATTTTGTTTTATTTAAATTTTCACTTTTTTTTTTACATTACAAATTAGGTCTTCTTACCTCAAAACATCAACAAGAATAACAACAAAATAAAATTTGAACATAAATATTAACAGAATAACAACAGGATAAAGTCAAAATGAAACATGAACAGAAATATTAACAATAAGTTGAATAAAAACAGCTTCAAACACAACAAATCAAAATGAATAAAAATAAAATACATATATCTATTTGATAAAAAAAACTTAAACATGGATTAGAATTAAATTGAATTTAAAACATTTAACTTGCTTTATTATCCTTCATGAAAAATCTTAAACATCAATTAAAATTAATTTAAACTTAAAAATCTTAATAATGGAATACATATATCTATTTGAAAATAAAATTTTCAACATGAATTAAAATATACTTAGAACATTTGACTTGCTTTGCTTTGCTTTACTATCTTTCATGGAAAAATATATCAATGGATTTTTGAAATATACCAAAAATTTCCAAAAATAAAATCAAAACTCTCAAAAATTACACAAAAATTTGGTAACAAATATTAATTAATTAAGTCTACAATTTTGTGAAGCCACAACCAAATAGAAGATAAAACCTTCTTTTAAAGATTTCCAGAAATAAAATCAAAAATCTCCAAAAGGTCACACAAAAATTTGGTAACAAGTATTAATTAAGTTTACAATTTTGTGAAGCCACAAACAAATAGAAGGTAAAACCTCCTTTTAAAGATTTCCAAACATAAAATCAAAACTCTCCAAAAAGTTACACAAAAATTTGGTAACAGGTATTAATTAATTAAGTCTACAATTTTGTGAAGCCACAAACAAATAGAAAGTAAAGTATAATAGCACAATATTATTGAATGTTGTTGGTTAACTGTTTTAAGAAATGGTTTTTTTCTTTAACATCTAGACATATAAATTTAAAAGAATCACTATTTTTTGTTGTTTAAAATTCGTTTCTTAATACAAAAATGAATTCGACATGCTGAAAATTTTCCAAAACACTCTGATTATACAGAAATAATAACCCAAATCTATAAATTCAACAATTTTTGACAAGATTTCAACAATTTCTTTGTTGTTTAACATTTGTTTCTGAATACAAAAATGAATTCGACATGCTGAAAATTTTCCAAAACACTCAGAAATAATAACCCAAATCTATAAATTCAACAATTTGTGACAAAATTTCAACCATTTCTCACCATAAAAAAAATCAACTACATATTAAATTAACGAGACAAACAGATCTACGTTAAAAATAAGCTAAAGATACAATAGCATAACATTAATGAATTAACAAATCAGATAAGCCCTCCTTGGGGATCACCAGTGTTCTCCTCAGTCACTTGCGTAGCCGCTTCAGTGTTTACAGGACTCTTTGGCTGCTCTTCTGTGTCTACAGTACTCTTTGGCGGCTCATAATTGGCTTCCACAGAAGGTTGGTGCGTCTCCTCTGTGTCCATATTATTCTTTGGTGGCTTCATGCAGCTGCTCACATCAGTCTGTTGCGTCTCATCGGTCTCACAAACGGTGTTCACATTAATCTCTTGCGTAGTCATTTGAGTAGTCTCATCAGTGTTCACAATCTCCTCTGGTTGTTCTTCTTGTTGATGTGGTGGTGATGCAGTCGACACGGATCCATTCTTTTTATTTTTCTCCTCCTCTTGCTGCTGTTCTTGTTGTGGTGGTGGTGTTGCAGTCGACATGGATACATCATCCAACAGAGATGTTGTCGAAACGTATCTGTTAAATATGTCCAGCATTTCTACTCCTTTCTCAAATTCCACCTGAATGCAAGCAAATTCACAATCAAATATCATTAATCAGAAGTCATTCATCAATGTAATCTACTCTACTCTATCCTGTAATCAACCTGCATCCATCCAT
>ML788665.1:248171-259643 GCA_009831015.1 Picea engelmannii
CCTGAAGAAGAAATGATTCAGGTATGCGAACCAGAGACTGGGAGGGGTCTCGATGATTTTGATGAAGAAAATGAATTAGGATCAGCTGAGGATCTCAAGAACTGCCATGAGGGAAGAGATGAAATTCCATTTTTCCATGTGGGAAACGGGTTGAGATCGCTGCGGGATCTCAGAGACTATCATGAGGACATCCAGGGAATTTCACCTTTCCAGATGGGAAATGAATTAAGGTCGCTGCGGGATCTCATAGACTGCCAGGAGGGCAGCGGAAGCATCTCGGATTGCCAGGTGGGCAGAGATGAGCATACGAGACTGTCTGAAAGTCTCATGGACTCAGAGGTGAGTTCAATTCAGCAAGAAGTGTTGATGAAGATGGGATCGGTTGATCTCATAGTCTGCCAGGAGAGCTGCGGAAGCATCCCATATTGCCAGGTGGGCAGGGGTGAGCAGGTGAATTTTGATCAGCCCAAGGAGGTGACAGAACAGATGAGACTGTCTGAGCGTCTCATAAACTCAGAGGTGAGTTTGGATCAGCAGGTGCAGCTGACCAAGAAGGAAGATATGAGAGATCTTCTGTTGATTGGAGGAATTGATGTATTCCTACCATTTTCCCAGGAGGAGGCGGAAGTATGTGTTGTAGATGATGCAGCAACAACAGCAGAACAGTCAGTTGTGACTGTCAAGGAGGAATTGGAGCAGGCATTTGAAACTGCCCAAGAAGAAGTAGACGAAGGAGAAAATGAGCATTCTGAGGAGTGTCTCAACATATTCGGCCAGGAAGCTGAAGATGTAGTAGTGGAGATGACAGCAAAAGAAGCAAAAGAGGATGATGAGCATTCCGAGGAATGGCTCAATATTTTCAGCCATGAAGCTGAAGGGACTGCAACCTGGGAGTTTGTAGCAGAAGGAGGAGAAGAGGCAGACAACATTTGTTTTGTTGATCTGTGGAAACAGATTGAAGCCCTGGAAGAAAGGGTGAAAGTGCAGAGCGTGCACATCCAACAGGTGAAGTTGGGAACTGATGAAGGAGGCATGGGAGATCATGTTGATCTTCTCATGTGCCAAAAAAATTTGCAGCTGAGGAGACTGCATGAGCAGAGCCAGCCATGGGAGAAGCTGGACGAAGTGATCGAAGAGATCATGGGGCTGAGGATCCGATCAGCAGACACTGTCAGCGAAGAGAGGATGAACATGAAGAAGGAAGCAACAGAAGCAGCGGAGAAGCAACATCAGCAGTAGAATGGAGCAGATGGAAAGCTCCAGATGTTTGTTTGGGATCCAGGAGGATTCCCAATAGCTGAGAGTGGAACCTCATGAGCAGGAGCTCGTGATTTTACAACTGAGGAGTTTGATGCAGGAGCATCTCTCCATGTCAGCCAGCCAGCCACGTTCGCGAATTCAAATCGCGCGTTGAAGAGAGGCGCAGCCTCATTTGGAATTTGAATTTAATGTAATTAAATGTTTATTCTATTGAGCTGGGAAGCCATGCCTTTGTGCAGGCTGTAGATAAGATCAGCCTTAAATGTTTGTATGACTGAGATCTAGATCCGATTATGGACTAGATAGCCCATTCAATGTAATTGAATAGGGTAGGTAGGTTGGAGGGAAGCGCTCGAAGAGCCCCCTCAGGTAAAAGAGATTTTCATATCTCATTTTGTAGTAGTGGAAGTTGGTTGAGAATCTGCGAGTAGAGAGTAGAAGAGAAGAGCCGAGACCTTGTTACAGGCCGTGCTCAAGAACACCTTGTAAATACAGGCATTTTCCATATTTAATACAAAGAGCAGTTTTTCTTGCATGACTCTGTGTTGAATGGATGTCTGTGAGTGTTCTATTTTATGATATAAATGTGTGTTGTAGATGTATGTTAGGCATTTACAGGAGTTCTTGATTTCCAGGGTTGAAGGTCTTTGAGGCTTCACACCAAGAGGGTGTGACAGAACGCTGCGGGTTCTGATAGTCGTGCACAAAGGATGCACTTCTGAATACTGCGGGTTCAGACAAAGACGTGTTGTGGCACAGGAACTGGAATCCACAACTCAGGAGGAAGACCTTTGAGGTTGTTGAACACCTCAGGGGGCAAGGCTGTGTATGAGAGACACAGTTGTAGACAGAATCTCTGAGGAGTTCTGTGAAGCTCTTCCAAGTGGGCATTGAGCCAGTGCAAGGAGTGCACAGAAGATAGAACTCTGCTATGAGTTCAGAAAAAAAAGCAGAATCACTGAGGATTCTGAGAGCTCTGCCAGGTGGGCATGGAGAAGTGCAAAGGATGTACAGAAGAGGACAGAACTGCTAGAATTTCTGAGAACATACTCTGCCAGGTGGGCATCGAGTAAGTGTACAGACGGCACAGGAGAAGAGAACTCTTTGAGTTCTGTGATTTGAGGGAAGAATCCATAGAGGGATCTTCACAGGGTTGATGAACACCCTGAAAGGCTCAGCAAGAAGTTGCTGGAGCAGAAGGAAAAGCTCTGGAGGGCGAGTGCTTTCACGCACAAAGTTAGGCTACAAAGAGTGCAGAGGCTGAAGAACTCTTTGGAGAGTTCAAAGTTCCCAAAGCTCAGGAGGGACAACATTTTTACACGCGCAGTTGAGAACTCAAGCAAAGGAGTTCGTAGAGGAGGAAGGAAGACAAAATCCAGTAGGGGTCTGAGCGTGTGAGAAGCTTAGGAGAGACAACACTGTGGGTGCATGAAGACTCTATAGAGTGTAGTAGTCAAAGAATCCTTTGAGGATTCAGAAGCAAAGCTCAGGAGGAGCCAACGATTTTATTACGCGCAGTGAAGCTCAAGGTCGTGGAGCTCGCAGAGGAAAAAGAGCACAAAGGTTGAGGCCTTTGGAAGACTTGGAATTCTTCCAAGTGCAGAAAGAAAGTGCGCAGAAGCTCAGGAGGAGCAACGACAGTCGTCGGATCGGCCGGGAAGATCTGGACCATTGAAAGGTCTTCACGTCTAGAGAACGCGTAGGAGAAGAGGTGATCTGAGCTGTCAGATCTAGAGTGAAGAACCCGTCAGCCGTTGGATCGGGTGAAGGTGCACAGAGTTTAGCCTCTGGAGTAAGCGCACAGGAAGAATGGATCTGGACCATTGGATCTTGATTCGGAGACCCGACAGCCATCGAATCTACAGAGAATTGTGAGGGGGTTAAGCCTTCATGAACAGCAGAGGAGAAATCCCCACGAGAGGCGTAGCCATTGGGATAGCAGTCATCGGGAAATCGACATTCTCGAAGTGGAGAAAATCGAGACACTTCAAGTATCGAAACACCGGAGCGATCTGGACTGTCCGTTAGTGGAGACACGTGGCGGAGATCGAAGCATCGGGAGTTGGGATATCGGCATTCCCATGGGCAAGAGATCGGTAATTCCATAGTGAAAACCCTGGTATAATCTGAGCCGTCCGTTTGGGGAGATAGGTGTCAGGAATCCGCAGAGAGTCGGTATATTGGCTATCGGGAAATTGGAGTTCCTGAGGTCAAGAAAGTTGGGACATCACAAGTCTCTAAATCCCAGAGAAATCGGGACCGTCCATCAGGGGAGGAGGCATGGCAACAATCAGAGCCATCGGGGGAAAGTCCCAACAGGAAGTTATTGATCGGCGTTTTGGCCATCGGGATATCGGGGATCCTGGTGACAAGGTGTTTGGGCATTTCGGAATCGCGAAGTCCGAAACCCAGACAAGGGGGAAGCGCCATTGTGGGAACCAGTTGTCATCACATCAGAGAAGTGGAAAGTGTCTTTTAAGGGGCCATCTGTCAGCGTAGTGGAGAGTCGAGATTCGAGGAATTGGGAATCCCGTGGGCATATGCATTTTGGCATTGCAAACCTCGAAACCTGAAATTAAGATCGGGAAAAGTCACGGGCACATGCAGAGGCCGTGACAGGGAGAAAGAAGGACCTATGGATCGGATTTTAGCAGGGATTCCATTGGGATTCCAAAGAGCTAATTCGGTTCAGAGGGAAATTGAGCGATCCTGTGAGTGGGAGAGCGCGACGAGGTGGTGGTCGTGTGTGGTCGCGTTTCTTACTACATCAATTAGCAATCGGGTGAAGAGATTAATGTAACACACCCGACCCCTGAGTGGCTTTCCTAGAGAGGGGGGCTCAAAATTTCATTCTCCTTAGGTGATCAAATCCTCCATTCGAGGTTTCTACTACACTCTCCTCATCCAGATTTTTCCAACCACGCTCTCCATCCTCAAAACTGAGCCCAGAACCCACGGATATATCTCTCCAAAGTTCTTTGGGTGTTTATTGGTTGAGGGTCGTGTGGCACCCATGTGGATCCACCTCACACATGCTATCCCCAAGTTCCTTCCCCCACGATGGAAGACCATTCACAGACCAATCCCATGACTAGACTCACTCTCTTCCTCCTATGCCAGTTGTGGAGGGATTTGGCGTTTCGGCGCTCCAGCATTTCACGCCTCGTTACTATCTACGCACAAGACCGCTCAGAGTTCCGAGCTTCCAAAGTACCGTAAGCTCACCACGTGGCTCCGACCTTTGGGTCGTTGGGCCTCTCTACCATACTACATGCCAGATCCTCTGGATTCTGAAGTCCCGGACTCACGGAGTCTCGGTCATCTCACCAACCACATTGGCCAGGCAAACACGTATCGGGAACTTACATGTGTTACGTTCCAAGGGACCTATAGGGTACATGATACACAATGATACGGGTGAAACGTGGCATGTCAAGATGTGGTCCACATCACCCTGGACTGACAGCATTCTAACATTCCTCAGATCTCGTGGTTGAGATCTGGCCACGTAGATTTACAGATCTATGGCTCGTGTTACCTCGGGGGTTCGGCATTCGGGAATCTTGCGATGCAAACTCCTCTCATCTCCTGAAAAGCCCAATCTCCAAACAAAAAGGGGCTAGCGCCATGCATTCCTGGTATATCAATGGTTGGGAAGGGACATGAAGGGTCCCTCTATCTACGGTGTTGATTCCTTTGCATCTCCAGCCTTCGGGGTTTCAGATCCCAGACTAGTCGGTCAGGCAGGTTCACCTAGCTACCCAGGGAATCTCCTAATGCCGGTCAATCCTTATGGGAAATCAAATCTCCTGGTTACCTTCACCCAGTATAAGGTTGGTAAGGTCAGTCATACTCCGAAGTCCCGAACTTCTTGAGCTCTAAAGCCAAGAGGACATAGCTTCCTTAGGTCTAGCCTAAGGTTCCTGGGTATTTGTCATATGGGGGGTATTAGTCATATGGGTTTTCTCGAATGGATCTCGTCCGCTTGTCTTCAAATGAAGAGACCTTCTCCTTTCAAGGCTTGAACTTCGCTATTCTTCCTGAGCTTTATCATGAAATGGTTAAGGACTTGGGCCTAGAATCTTGGTCGCATGAAAAGGAGTCTGAAAGAGGTATCTTCTTCAGACGGACAGGTTCAGGTCGACGTGGTATCTCCCATCTTGGTCACGAAGAGATGAAGGCATACAGACTATCAGTTAGAAGTGTAAGTTCACGAAGAGATGAAGGCATACACATATCATAACTATTCCACACAGAAATCATTTATAATTACATAGATGTATAAATCCAAGCATTCATACATTATTCCCGATTAATACATAAAACAGGTAAAATACTTATCAGAACCAGATAACGTGAAGTGATTGTTGAAAGGGGTGCTTGTTTCCTCCCAACCATAGGCTCAGTCACTCCTAATGGATTTACCACTAGCCACCCCCGAGCTAGACCATGATGCTCTGCACAGAATCCTTTCTTCTAGCTCAGCGACAGTAGGGACTGAGGTTACTCCCCTCCTCCCGTAGGGCCTTGGCAATGATTTACATGATACCGAGCAAGGAGGATTGACCCCGTTTATCATCTTGTATCATAACCCCGCTATCCATCTCCCTGCGACCAGAACGTTCATCCTCAATTCTTTCTTGAACACGAGAGCTTAGCCTCGCAAGTCTTCTCTTCCCACCACACCTTTCCTTCTTGCCTCTTTTAGCAAGGTTGTGTGTGGATCGAATTCTCAGTTTGTGGTTAGGTCTATAAGCCTTTCAGATGGGTGATCTACCCCATCCTCTCATTAACCCTTAAGGAGGTCTTCCCACCTACTAGCCTAACTGTAATTCATTTATGGGTCAAAGGACTGTTCTAGTCCTGAGAAATTAAATTCAGTAATGTACTAGTTTGGTGAAGGTTAACGCAACCATTCATGGTCCCCTTCACCATCTCTTTCATAGAATTCGTGGTCTTTCTTAGCACATCCCCCTTCTAGCAGTCATGCAACACTTATCCATTTTCTAGTAAATAACATGATTTACATTCATTGACCCTTTATACAAAGGTTCATCAAATCAAACATTCACACATATTGAGTTTGCCATGGTCTCTTGGCCATTATAGTTATATTTGAAAAATGGGGGAAACATGGTGTTACAATTCACTCCCCCTTAAAGGAACAGTGTCCCTAATGTTCTATCCACCAACATGCTTTGTATATACAGAAGTAAATAGAAATGGATATGCATGTTCTATCCCATGTAGCCTCGTATGGGCCAAAGTGTTTTCACTGCACCTTGACCTATGCAATGGTTTGGTTCCATGGTGGGGTTTCCTTCCTGTCTAGTATGCATTGAGGTTCTGGCAAGATTTCTCCCTCTGGCTCCACCTGGATCACAGACCAGTCAAGTATATGATTAGAATCATGTACATATTTCTTCAATAATAAAACATGGAAAACATTATGTGCCTTTACTATGGGAGGGAGTGCTAGCCTATAGGCTATAGGTCCCACTCTCTCTAAGACTTCAAAGGGTCCACAATATGGAGGTGCCATCTTGGCACAAGCTCCCATTCTCAGGGAACTCTTCCTGGGACTAACTCTACGATAGACATGGGCTCCTATCTTGAACTCGCTGGGAGTTCTCTTTCTGTCGGCGTAACTTTTCTATCTATCCTAAGCAATTTTCATATTTTTCTTTATCTGAATCACTTGTTGTTCCATTTCCTTTAGCATGTCGGGTCCGATTATAATTCTATCCACTGGATTATCCCAACTGACTGGAGTCTTTCACTGTCTACCATAGAGGGCTTCAAAAGGGATCATCTTCAGGGACTCTTGATAACTGTTGTTGTAGGCAAATTCTACCAATGGAAGGTAGTCTTCCCACTTCTTAGGTTGATGAATTACATGCATCCTTAACATGTCTTCTAATATCTGGTTTACTCTTTCAGTTTGTCCATTGGTTTGAGGGTGATAGGTTGTGCTAAACAACAACTTAGTCTAAAAACCAGCCATCAAGGATTTCCAAAAGATTGAAGTGAATTTTGTATATCTGTCAGATACAATCTCCCTAGGCATTTCATGCAGTCTGAATATCTCCTTCATGAAGATGTTGGCAATATCTATTGCCTTGTAAGTCAATTTGACATGAAAGAAGTGAGCAGACTTGCTCAATTTTTCCACCACTACCATGATGGCATCATTCTGCTTGGCTGATTTTGGTAATCCGGTGATGAAATCCATGGAGATGGTTTCCCATTTCCATTCCAGAATTGGTAGAGGTTGTAACTATTAGAATATAATGGATGTGCTTGTTTTACCATAGACAATATCACTATTTTCACCCAACCATAGGCCAAAGCCACCCTCTGAGCACCTTAACCTTGACAAAGAATCACTCCGGAAACAAACCCTAGGCTAGATAGCCAAACAAAGGGTAGTGTTCCTTTCCCCGAGGATAACGCACCAACAAGAGTTGATCATATAGTCCAAACCCTAACCAAGAGATAGTCCATGCCAAACGTGATATGCTAGCTGTAGCAGCTGCAATGGCAGCTCTCCTCCAAATCTGCACACAAAACTGGGCACTGCAATGCGCACAAGTGTTGCTCTGCAATTCTGAGACTACCTGCCAGAATGAAGACTGGCCTCATGTATTTATAGTAAATCTGGCTAACTACCTGGGCTGACTTCTCATTCTAGGTATCTGTCTGTTCTGTATATATTATTTCTTCTGGCCAACTTCTTCTCTTGGAGGCTAATAACCTAATACAAGTTATCCTCTTGATAAGACATGTCTTCTAGGGTTATTAGCCAACTCATTAGGGTTTCTTCTTGCTTCCCAGAATATTCTATTCTCATCAAGTTTACAAGTGGAGGTAAATACCTCCCGTAGCTACCATAATATCAACACTCCCTCCTAGCTAGGGAAGTATTACAGGTAATGGTCTTGAGCACAAAAATACCTTTCACCCGGTAGCATCAACATAGTTGTATATACTATCTCATGACTAGATCATGAGCACCATCATCACCATCAGTTTCATCAGCTGCATCATCTCTCAGAACCATACTCTATCTAAGTAATCAGACATGATGCTCACTCCACAGAGTGATACAAGAGCCATTCTTCTAATCTAGAAGAGTCAATGTTCTGAACCATTTTTTGTCTGGAAAATTTATGTTCGTTGATCATCCATCTAGTTGATAATCATTTTCAACATTGTTGATAGTCTTCAAGTCAATTGGAACAATATCATTCAATAGAACACAACTGTGTCTATCCATAGTAGTACACAACTACAATCCAGTGGTACACTACCACACCAAGTACCACACAAATACTTGATCAAACAGTGGGACACATGCACCACAGTAGTATACATCTACTGTCTAGAAGAATACAGTCTTCATAACAATCATCTGATATCAACCTGCACAGAAACAATGTTATGATATAAAATGAATCATCTAGGCCATTCTTCCACTCACATCTATGAGATCTTGGAAGAGCATCTGCCCTCAGAGTAGAACATCAATGATGAGCTATCTGGACTATTCTTCTCAAGCAAGGAAGAATAATTGTCCTGATTCTTGATCCTAGACCATTCCCCACCCTGGGCTATTCCTCCGACACTAAACAAAGTGTAACCTAGAGAGAACGAATCTTCCCTAAGGAATGCATGTTCCTGATTGTTGAACCTGGACCATTCCCCACCCTGGGCCATTACTCTGGCACTAAAAAAAGTGCAACTTGGAGAGAATGAATCCACCCTAAGGAATGATTGTCCAGACCATTTCCAAAGGAAATGACTGTCCTGCACCAAACTCCAAAACAAACCATTCCCCATGTTAACCACAATGGGAAATCATTTTCTGGTGAGGTGGGTCAGTCTTCTTGAGTAACCCTCAAGAAGACAGACTGACCTAGACCACTTCCCATGTTAACCACAATGGGAAGTCGTTGTCTATGGTACATCAGCAATCTGGACCATTTTCCGAACTGGAAAATGTATGTCCGTCAGAAATCTCAATCCACTTTCCGAACTAAAAAGAAACTGCTCATCCTGGACCATTTTTCGAACTGAAAAATGATTGTCCATCAATCAATAATACATCATTCCTCCCTCCCAACCTGGGAGTCATCTCTTCCTTTTTCAATAAGGAAGTCGTCTCCACAAGCTCCAGCTTGAGTACACAAACTCTTTTATCTTGGACAGAAGTTTTACCAAAATGTCTTCTTATCTGCTCATCTGTGGAGATATGTATTTGGAGAACCACTTTCTTTTTTTTGGACTTCATCATGGATAATGTAATGCTTGATTTCAAATGTACTTTGGTCTGGAACACTAGTTTTCTTTGAAGGCTTCATGTAGTTTTGATCAATAAAGTATATCATTGTTGGATTCCTCTTGGTTCTTGCTAGCTCACAACATCGTGGCAAGGGTCAAACTGGAAAATATCCATGTGGCACTTCTTTTGTCATCATGAGATCTTTGTCATGGATTGGAAATCCATCATCCCGATCTTCTGAGTAATCATTATGATACAATCTCTATGTTATAGAAAAATCTTCACCACGCTTCTGATGTGCTTTGGAGGTTCTCCACCAAGTTATCTTCTTCCATCTACATACAAGGGTCTCTTTCTGGTACGACTCAAAGTCTTGAGGTTTCTCTTTATACACTCTTTGTTCAATTGCTCTAGAGAACAGTCTTTTTATTCATTTGATGTAAACTTCCAACACATGGATATTGTGGATGATATAATAACTCATGTAGAGGTATGTCTGGTTTACTGGAACAAGTAATCATCATAGTCTTCTCCCTCCATCTGGGAGAACCTTTGGTTATGTTGCAATGCTTGCATATATATACATTGTTCTTCATCACAAATTGCAGTTCCTCTGCTTGATTTCTTTTAGTGGGTTCATATCAGGCTGGTAATCTTGTGATTCTTAATACAATGACTGGTTGTTCTGGCTTCTCTTTCTTTCTTGGAATCTTCATGTTCTTCCTGATGTTTTTCTTTAGCTATTGGGTCCATGGAGTTCCTTATAGATTTCATGCCCTAAAGATTCCACTTCTTCCTTTCATTATAGGATCATGGATGTGGATGGAAAACCAGGGATACTTTAAGGATTCTCTTTGAAGAAGACTTCTTCTGAGGTTGAACTGAACATGTATTGTCTTTCATGGCTTCTACCATGGATATATACTTCATCATCTTCAATGGATCATAGGATTAGCTCCCTCCTAATCCTTTCTTCATGTATGAATTCATATAATCGGCTCCCTCCGTCTAACAGAGTCCACGCTTCCGTATGCATCCTTATTGTCTTATGCAATATATAATCGGCTCCCTCCATCTAACAGAGTCCACACTTTCGTCTTATTGTCTTCTGCAAAACGTCATAAGTCTTTCTCCAATTTCCTCTTAATTGTTGACTTCTTTCTGTCTTTGCTTCTTCTAAGTCTCTTCATGATTGATTCTGATTTTGTCTTATCTTGTACTAGCTTCCACATGATTTGTTTGATGTATTTCATCCTTTCATGTGTATTATCTAACTTGTATAATGATAGCAATCCTTATCTTGTTGTTCTTCCATAGGTATAGTTCTTCTTGGAACATATTATCTTCTAAGAGATAGATATGCAAGATATGTACAGAGACTATGCAAACAAGATATGTACAAGAAATAAGAAGAGTATTGTTACCTTCAGAAGAATAAGTCTCTTTCATCCTGCTTAGTCTTCTTTGTAGGCTCCTTTTCTTCGGCAACGAATGCTTCGTTTTTCTCCTTCCTTTTCTGTAGCTCGGAACAATGATTCTTTTAGTGACCATACTTTCGACAGTTGAAGCATTGTATTTCTGAAATATCTTTCTCTTGATCTTTCTTCCTCTTTGAACCAAAGTTCCTTTTGTTCCTGAAATTCTTGAATCTTTTTGTGAAGGCTTGATCATTGTATCTCTTTTGGGGTTTCTCTTTTGCACTGATCCCGGATTCTTCTTGAGCACAGCAAGTCCAAAGTTCTTCAAATGTAGAATACTCCTTTCTTGTGTTCATGCCTGCGGAAAATGCATCCCACATTTTGGGAAGACCATTGAGTACTATGTTTACCAATTCCTTCTCTGAAATGATCTCTTCAATAGCTTGTAGTTGATATCTTAACTGGGAGATCCTCCCAAGGTATGATTTTATGCTATCATCATCATTCATCTTC
>ML788666.1:0-51918 GCA_009831015.1 Picea engelmannii
GTTGTCGAGTCATCACATAAGAAAACATCACCTCCATCATACTTTTCATATCCACAAAACCATTCCTTGTGAGGAGTGATATGAAAGGATGCACCTAAGTCGGCTAGCCATGCCTCATGATTTGCATGTGTCCTTGAAGAAGCCAAGTACAAATCCCCTCCTTCATTCACAAAGGTTTTTGATTATGTATAAGGAGCATCATCAAATCCCTTCCCTCTCTCAACATTTTTTGATCTACATTGCTTCTTATAGTGCTTTTATTTTCCACGTCTCCAACATACATATACAAACTTTTCAGGAGATTTAGATCTTCTCTTAGATTTAGCTCTCCCACTTGAGGACTTAGATCTATTTCTTTCTTGGGAGCATCCTATTGCAAATAATGCATTGATGCTCTATCCTTCCATGTTCTTCCACCTCATCTCCTCCTACAACAAGGATGAAACTACATCATCAAAACTTAAAGTAGTTGTATTAGTACTTGTTAGCACATAGGATGTGTAGGGGTCAAATTTTTTAAGTTTCTAGTCATAGTGTCTTTTTATTTTTAGGTTTTGAGTCATGTCTTATGTCAATAAATTATGTTTGATTCTTTCATGAGAAAATAAATTTGACCTTAGTCCATGTAAGAGTCTTGGTGTCATGATAGTGTTCATCATCATGAAAGAAATAGGGGTCAACATTGTTCACACCCTTGGTCTTAAAATTATCATTATCATGTGTCTTGTCTCAAAGGGGTGTACAAAGGTTCCTTGTGTCATTTTCGACCGTTTGAGGGTAAAATCAAGTGTCAAGTCGACTTGTTGCAAACTCACCTGAAAGTTCGCAACATATCAATAAAGTACCTCATGCACTAATCACATATCATTATTCCTTGGAAATGTGTCAAGGGATATCTTATTGTTTTCAATGTCTTTAATTCATCATGTTCTTCAGGTAGGTTTGAAGAAACATGTCTATCGATTTGAATTAAACACGCTACCAATTGGTTTGAATTATGGTGCTACGAACTGTCTATAGCAGATGAAGGTGGATTGAGTGCTTCCAGGAAAATTCCAGTCTAGCTCATGAGACAACAGTTGAAGTTTCAGATATACTAGATACCCCATTAAATGATTGTGCACTGTCTAAATGTTTATTATATTAGGTTCTAGTTGTTGTGACTTTTTATGTACACTGCAAACTGTTGCATAGTATCTACGCTGCAAACTCCTTGCACTGATAAAAAAAAACTACAATATTGCTATCTTAAGCCTTTGCATATTCAAGTTTCTTGTTTTATACCAATAAGATCAATTTGCAGCCATTTCTAACAGCAATGACCTTATCCACTACTTTTTCTTGATGGTGCTACAAATTATATGTGTTTAAGGCGCTGTGAATGTTATGTTTTATCACTAAGCCAAACCCTCCTTGATTGTGCTTCACTCAGGTCTGAGGTTTTATCTTTTTCAAAGTCATTTTCCTTTTCACACTTGGAAGTTTTGCAAACCTTTTCATTAAAACTTAGTCCAAACTGTGCGCTGCAAACTCAACCGTGTGTTGTGAATCCTCTGTTTCAAACATAAATGCTATGATTTTTTCCTGACTACGGCCTCATGCAATTTGGTATTTTTTTCTTTTCCTCTCATCTCCTACTTCCAGGCCTTTCATTCTCTCATTGTTGTTGTACATAAATATTTCATTCAAGTAAACCCTAAATTGTACGAATTCTATCAAAAATCCTAATTTTCTTGTTTTTATCATACCTCTTATAACACATTGTTATAATTGGATAAAGGGTTTTCAAAACAACTATCATGGACAGTCAACAAGGTAAGAAGGTTCAAAAAGGGGGATAAATTGTCAGGGATGAGCCACATGACTTGCAACTTATAAATTCTGAACCATTTTTCAAGGAAGCATTCCAGAGAGTGGATTGCCTGATTTTTTTGTGAGAAAATGCAAAGAGGACATCCTAAGGTTGCTAAAAACTTTGCACTAAATTTCAGTGGGACAAATATTAAGGTGGGGGAATTGGAGTTTGAAGTCTTGGAGAAATCTATTTTTATAGCCATGTAGATACCTGCTTGTGGTGAAAAATGGTTTAAAGCCATGTCTTTGAATTCTACTTTTTCCAAGGAATTCCTAAAAACTGAATATCAAGGAGACAACCTATCCAAGGGAGTGCCAAGAAGTCATATGTTGGAGTATTTTGGCAAAATGCTCAGAGTTATTCAGAAATACTTCACTTGTGAAGGAAGGTTTGATATGGTTTATCAATACCATATCAGATTGCTACTACACTTTACTGGGAAAGAGTCCATGAACCTTCCCTTTTATCTTTTCAGGAGTATTGCTAAGATGTCAGATAGAGTCCAAGCTAAATCTAAGAAAGTGGATACCAATGTTTTTCACTCTGGTTAAGAGTTGAAGAAGACCAATACTGACTAGGAGGTTTTCCTAGCCACATCAGGTTTTCAGCCAGATGTTGCTCACACACCACAGTAAAAAAGACAAACACCTACTCCTGCTAAGAAGACTATGCACTCAGAGTCAAGCAAAAAGAGGAAGATAATCATAAGTGACAAATCCATTCAGTTTATCGATAAAACAATTGTAGGTGGTCCCTCACAACTTCCTAATAGACAAGTTTCTCCTGTGGCAGAACCTACATCTATGGAGAAATCATCAAGTAAAATATGGAGGCTCGAATCAAGCTGAAGAATATGTTAGATTTATATGAAAAGACTATTGATAAAGTAAGATATGTGGCTAAGAGATCTCGACCTTTGCATAGGTAGTTGAAGAATGTGTATAGACAGAAGAGAGCTTGCCAAGCTGAAATTAGGAGGTTGAAAGCAGAATTGCAACCCTTCAAGGAGCAGGTAGCAAAAAGGAATTTGGATATGTTAGCTCACATGGCTACTAGAAGAAGTACCATGAAAAGATGAAGACAAGATATTATTTCTACATGAGCATCATTTTTTGTCATGGTTTACTTTTGTACACATACTTATAACATGAGTAATTATTTTTGTCTTAAACCGAGGTTACCATATTCATGTGACTTATGCAAAGGTTACTTCATGTTTCAGAAGATTGTAGCAGGTTCTAGAAGGGTTTCCCAACTTTTTGTGCAAGCTTTAAACACTTGAAATCATTTTGGATGTAAAAACTCATCTACAGGAAAGTTTGTGGCATGTGTTGTCAAAGGCACTGCAAACTGGTCATTTTAGGACAGTTTGTAGCGCAAGTGCTGTGAACTGGGTGTCACAAGGATTTTGAGTTGATGATGACTACTAGGTGTCAGAGTGAGTTCAGATAAGCTCCTCAAATATCAATTCCACATCAAGGGCCACCTGCCTCAAGGATCTGCCTACAGTTAAGCAACATGCATCGAGTTGTCAACAATTGTCTTTAATGATGCCAACATTTTCCTAGAATATAGCATTGTTGTTACATTTTTGTTGTGCCCCTAGTTCCATGCCTCTCTTAGGCATAAAATCCTATGTAGAAGCTATGTAGCGAATTGTAGAGATATTTTTGGATGTTTTGTTATTTAATATGCATTGTAACTCTATGAGATGGTTCAAATGGTTATATAGTGAGACTCTTGTCTTCAATTTTCAACTGTAACGGAGTTTCCAGATGTATGTATCAGATTCAAGAATCTTTAATAGTTAATGATTAGTTTCCTTTCCTACTTTCACATCTATGTTTCTATCTCACTTTGATGTTAATTATTGATAAAGGATTCATCACTATGCTTGTTCCTTGCTACAATAAATGATTTATTGTTTGTAATTGATGCAAGTATAATCAACGTGCTCTCTCTTGTTGATTAGAAGGTTCTTATTCAATGATATTTCTGCTATATGTGTTTCATAACTACTTGATGTAACATGATGCATGTATCTCGTATTCCTTGCTAAGTCTTTCATCTTCCTATTGGTATCTCAAAGAACTGATTTGAAGCTATTCAAAGCCTTGCTTGTTGGTGTGTATTTCATGGAGGTTTTGTGTTGATATTATAAACTGAATATCTCACCCATTTGCTACACATTGAAAACATTTTTATCTTTCTGATGGGTACTAGGCTCACACCTAAAGCAGTCTAGGTGAGACTTCTAGTGCTAACACCACCTATGGCCACAACCAGACTATCCCACAAGTTTGGTAAAGACAACAATAAATTGATACACTTATCTTCATCAACAATCTTGATATCAACAAATAATAACTGACTTGCCACAGTATTGAAGGTGTTCATGTGCTATGTCATCGAGTATCCATATTTCATCCTCGGGTTATACAACTTCTTTCGCAAGAAAAATTTGCTTACCATGGGCTTAGATTGATACAAAGTCCCCAAATTATTCCATAAAGCCTTGGTCGTAGCTTCCCCCGACACATTCAATAATATTGAATCTAAGATACACAACTAGATTGTGCTCTCCTCCTTCAACTTTGTCCAGTCTTATGTCGATGTTCATGTAGGTGCAATACTTGGATCAACAACAGTCCATTGATCTTTGTCCACCAACAAATATTCCATCTTAAGCTTCCACAACTCAAAACTTTGCCCATTAAAATTCTTGATCTCTATTTTCAAACTGCTCACCATTTCTTCTCACCTGAAGAATCAATACCGCAGATCTCCCATTGTAACAAGGCTTATCACAAACCCGAGCCAAACGCTTGACCACAAAAGCATCCCCCTGAAGCCAATAATTGCTCTGATACCAAATGTATATTTTAACCTTGTACAATTAATTACTACAAATAGATTCTTAATAAAAATAGAAAAAATACAATGGAACACACACACATTACACAAAGATTTTACCTTGGAAACCCAAACCGAGAAAACCAACAACTTGTTTAGAGTTGCACCTCTAATCTTTTATTCATCATCTTTTTCATTGTTTACAATACAGTATGTATATATGATCCCGCGACATCCAAACCCCTAATCCATTGACCCGAATTAGTCAACAACCCTAATTCCTTAACCAGAGTTAGAAAACCATTAGCGAAAACAATGTGCTAAAAAATTTCCAAAAACAGACGCAAAAAACTGCCAAATTTTTTTTCTACCCCCCTTTCTCTCCTAACAGTGTACAGTACATGAGATCAATTTTGTAAAGAATATAACACATACACAACACTTAGAAGAAACTCCATTTCCCAATGCCCTTAATATTTGTTGCATCAAGAGGAGTGAAGTGTTTTTATAAGCTTGGTGAAAAATATGTGTTGCAGGTGTACCATGTACATACACTAAAACACTAACAAATTTAACATCCAACCTTTAATGTTAAAAAATTTAGGACCTAATGCAATAAACAAAAATAAATAATAGTGGTAAATCCATGATCTTGAATTTATTAAGTGCCCCAAAGCTTACACTATCTCACTCAATAATTCATGGTTAACAGAATGGACCACGGGTTTAAATCAACATAAATGTAATTGCGAAAAAAGAAAAGAAAATAGAGCCAAAGTATAGAACCTCAACAATAGGCAAACCTGTTGATATTTTGAATATGAAGCAATGTTCACTTGCCTCTTTAAGGGGGAAACCTATAATTGAGCAAAGCTCCAATACAATATTAATCACTAGGCACTCGATTTTCTTTTAATCGAAACTGGGTAAATTATATCAATAAAAAATGTAACTGAGCTAAACAACATTATCATATCATATTGTATGTCTTCAAATTCAAACAAGATAAACAATTCCATATCAAAATACAAGATTTACATATGTCTACTAGCTAAATTTTCATAGTATTTACTGCTACTATAGATTTTATAAAAAGTGCCTAATATGCTAATAACTTTAAAAAAACACAAACTTATCAGAAAATATGGCAGCTTGTGGCCTCTTCCAGGCCCATGTTGGTTGGCACAAACTCATGTTCCCCTATCTCAATATCCTCAAGGAGATGGTGTACCGTAGCCTCTTCCTTTGGTTCTCCATAACCCGAATTTACATACATCCTCTCATTGGAAGCCCCATATTGAGCATATTTATGTAGGTTGATGACCAAGTTCCTTATAATGTCACATTCAACCTCAAGTATGGCAATTTGTTGCATTAATTGAACCAAAGTACCCATGATAGAAGTAATTTAAGAAATTATATGTTTCTCATTATCATGCACCTTCAATGTAATAGTGAATACATAAGTTTTGCTACTTTGGATCATTTCCTCATATGATATTAAAACTCTCCTGATATCTTGCAATTCTAAGTATTCCATGAGTGTTATCATAGAAACAAGGAGCTACTCTAAAATGAAGTACCAAAGCCATATAGTCCAATAGAACCACGATGCTAAACCTAAGATAAACTCAACCAAACCAACAAAGAATCCATAAATTGCAATCACCAAACCAAGGAATTAAATTATGAGTATAGGGCTTGAAATTTTCATACCAAGCAACAACATTCCCATAGAGACAGACCACCCAAAGACAAAAAAGTTTCCTTAAAATAACCAAAACACTAGGAATACATACCTATGTTAGGATATTTAGACACTTATGATTTAGTTAAGATCAACTTGGTCTAATGTATCTTTAAGTAAAAGTGCGCTTCTTTAGTGTGTTTCATTAATACACATTCTTATGTATTTCTATTAATGTAATTTGACGGTCACGATATGTTCTAGACATAAAGTGATCTGACGAATTATATTATCCTTGATACTAACAGGCATATTGATATGTGGCTTAACACTCAAATCGTCCATGGTTTATGTTTAAAGAGCATGAAGGGTCATTTTTTGAAAATCAACTATGAATGTACAATTTTATTTTTGCATTAATATGTTGTCTCAAGTGGTCGTGTTGGTTGGGATCGTGGACTTCTTTCCTCATTGAGGGTTTTAACCACGTAAAAAC
Source organism: Picea engelmannii (assembly GCA_009831015.1). NCBI lineage: Eukaryota > Viridiplantae > Streptophyta > Pinopsida > Pinales > Pinaceae > Picea > Picea engelmannii. Next base: position 6,892 of record ML788666.1, read on the forward strand.
ATAGAAGTAATGATCTTTGATCTGGTTGTGTGAGTGATTGCTTAAGGTGTTTATGTTGTGTGGAAATAGTTTGTTTTGCCAAACATGGTATTAGAACCCATATGAAGACATGTTCTCATTGTTTATCAAGATCTTGAACATGTGTTGTTGCATACATCAAAAGATTGATGAGGTTCAGTTATTCTGTGAAATTTTGGGCCAAGCGGGTTGTTCCATTGTGTCTGGAGCACTGCTTTCAGTTGGAAACACTTTTTGTTTCACCCAGAATATTTTTTTTTTCCCAAGATACGACCCTTTTGTTAGATCCAAAGGTATAGAGTTTGATTACACATTTTTTATTTTATTTTTTATTGTGTTAATATTTTGGTTTTTTTGTCTGTATTCCTAATTTGCTAGTCTTTCTAGTTTGTGTATGTTCTTTGTCATGCACTCTGTGCAATCTCAAAAAATAAAAAAATAGAGTGAAACTTTTTTTCTTTGCTACATATGCTCTTTGTTATACGCTTTATGTGCGTTCAACAAATAAAAATAAAGAGAAAACTCGCATTTTTAGGGTAAGCTAATAAAAATCTAACCTCATTATTGTTAAGTTTCAAAATCAATTTTCTTCGAAATTTCGCTTGTTTTTGTCTGTGGCCATGTTGAAGTTTTTGGGGTAAGCACACACCTTGAGGCAAAGAGTTACAAAAAAGAAAGAAAGAAAAAAGGCCCACCTCCTCCTTCATAACACATGTTATACATTTTCCCCATATGGGGTGGATGCTAGCGGGACTCCCTGATCCCACGTGGCAACTTTGTTGCCCGACACGACTAGAATTTTGCATAGAACACATGGTAGGAGGTTGGCGTAGGTGGCAAGTACCTAAGTGTCAAGTTCAAATGAAGGAGATGAGGCACGTAAGAGGGAGAAGAACGTGTGGTATGATGAAATTGTATGAGCGTCAACTGATAGGGATTGGAGTTGGTACACAACATTCATGCCCAAATGTGTTGAATCTTCTGGAAGTGGACCAGAGACGTAACATGTGTTATTGTTCTGAGTTGAAGGCTCGACATTGTGGTTCTATGATGGTGCATAAGAGTACGAGGAATGACTGAGAGGTTGATATGAATGACATTCTCGTGAATGAAGGTGTTGTTTGGGAGACCCAGTAGGTAGCGAAGTGGGATCTCGGCTCCAATTTTGGTCCATCTAAAGTTGGGGTGAGAGGGGATCTGGAAAGTAAGGTAGTATTTTTCATGGGCGATTTTTGTGGGACTTGCTTCCTAAGGTGGTTAGTTTTTAAGATGGCTCGACATTGGAGTAGGAAAGGGAAAGCTTGGTGTGGGGGGCGGCATGACAGAGAAGCTTCCACTTCCCATGTTTTAGTGACCAATACTCGAGCAACAAGAGAGGCATGGGTGGTGGGAAACAGATTTGTGGAGTTGTGTTCTAAGGAGGAAAAGAGGGTAGTCAAGGAAGAGGAAGAGTGGGTTCGAGAGCAAAGGTTGGACACGATAGATAGAGGAGTGTTGGAGAAGATGGAGGACTGGGTAGAGGACCCCTTCTACTTCAAAACAAGAGAGACGAATTCCTTCAAGATAATTGAGACATATTAGATTGTGAAGGCCATGGTGGAATAGGCTCTGCAGAGAACTAAGAGGGAGTAGACAAACCTCCTTCATGCAATTCACAACCTGGAGGGGAAATTTGAGTTGTTATGTAAGTCGCAATATGGTATCAGGTTCAAGGTGTCCACAACCTCTCAGATGCTTGAGAAATAGGAGAACAAGAAGGGCTCCTCGAGCCTTTCAGGTTTGGTGAGTTGTCTAATTAACCTGGATGAAAAGAAGAAGGGCGCGATGGGGTCATACAGTGAGGGAAACACTAAGCAAAATAATGACCAACCCTCAGAGGACGTGTCAGGCTAATGGGTTCAACAAATTATGGTTTATAGGTGTCAATTTAATTTTTCCCAAGTTGAATATAGTAGTGATACTAGGTCGTTGTCTTCAGTTTTAGCTCGGCTGGTATAGCTGGCTTGAGTAAAGCCATATGTAGTTGTGAATAAAACTTTGGACATAACTATGTTTCTTGCTCTATCAGACTAGGTGATTATGACTGGAAAACACTAATATTTTGTCGGGGATTGGATCTGGTTTCCTTTTTGAACTATTGTAACAATTTGTGCATATGGTGGAATTTCTCGATGTTTTTAGAAAAGAAAAAAAACTTGTTATACATTTTGCATTAACTCACTTGGTTGAAAGTTATTTTATTTAATAAGAGATCTTGAGTTCAAGTGATTTTCACTTGTTTTATAAAAGTGGGTCACTTCATAAGTAACTTATTTGTAAAAGTGAGCTTATAGGCAATGTTAGAGAAGGAAGGGATTATTTTTACTCAGCAACTTCATTGTGCATCCATCACCACGAGGGTCAACCTCTACCATCAGTGTGGCACTTTGGTTACCTTTTATGCCTTTCTTAAAAAGGGCATAACTTTGACATTCGACGTCCATTTTAAGTGCCCTTCTTTATAAACTTCCTATTTTTTCGAGATATTTCCATCCAGATAGTTAGTTTCAACTTTTGAATTGATATAATCTACATATTTTAATATGGTTAGTCCAAATGATATTTTTCTTACTAGTACTTGCTGATGATTGCAACGTCGTGTGACATTCTACAGGTCGTTCTCCTCTAGACTGAGTTGAGTCAATCTGTGAGAGGGCCCATGTGATGGGTGTGTCATTCTCCTCTGGATTGAGTTGAGACAATGTGTGCCCATGTGATGGGTGTGCGTCAGAATCTAGACTAAGTTGTGATGACGTGTGGTCTCTTATCTACTCCTCTAGACTGAGTTGAGATGACTTGAGATGGTCTCCTTCCTTGTACTCCTCTGGACTGAGTTGAGTCAGCTTGAGATGGCCTCCTTCCTTGTACTCCTATGAACTTAGTTGAGTTAGCTTGACTTGGTTCTCCAAATGGTACTCCTATGGACTCAGTTGAGTTAATTGTAGAGAGTGACATCCCTATGGATGAACACAGGTGGACGTGTCCGTAGTGGCTGAGAACTGGAGGATGTGATATCCCTTGATATATTGTCAGAGAGTGAGACTGTTGTAAAACCTTAATTTATGTTGTAAAGGGTACAAGTTAGCCCCAACATGCAAAGATAATTAATATTGTGTAATTATTAATTATATTATTAAATTGTACAAGTCGTCCCTATTGTGCCAAGTGTCGTGTCTTTTGGTTGAGTTAAGTATTGTATAAATAAGAGATAGATCCCCATTGTGGATCATATCTCTCACATGCTAAACGCCTGGTCTGAAATTATGAGGACGTCAATTCGCACTTCTCTAGGAGCTAGGTTTCTTAGTCATAGCAACACCCTATTGTGTGTTAGGTTTGGTATTGGAATGGTGGATCTTCTCTTGGCAGTATAGCAAAGGATTGCTAGGTTTTTCCCTTGGTTGAGAAGGGTTTCCCCAAGATATTTCTGGTGTCTTTTGTGCATGGCTATTCTTCTTGTGATCTTGGTTTACTGCAACTATTGTATTGTTGTTGCAGTCATTGTTTATGGCTCAAATAATGCTAAAATAAAATAAACTACATGTACATGAGCTAACCATCAAAACTCAACATGGTATCAAAGCAGTTTCTTGAAGAAGACCATTGCACAAGGAAGTTCGTGGAAGGTTGAGGCTGCTAGCACCCCTATCATTGATGTAAAAAGAAGGATTAGACCTTTACTTTAATTTTGTGGTGAGGTTAAAGGTTGGTTGTAAGTATATTAGCCTAGGTCGAGCACTGTTTAAAGTAGTTACCACATGGGGAAACCCCTCTAGGGCTGCCGCAACTAGAAGGAGACTGAACGACATACTTAACTACAAAATTAAACAAATTATAAACCATATTTTGAAAGAAATCTGAGGCATGCTCTGAGGTATCTTGGAGGCAGATTTTTTGTGGAAATGACAACGAGAAACCCGAGGTAAAAAAGGTCAATTTCTGAGGGCAGGAGATCGGATTGTTTTAAGATGGTTTTGAGGCAACCATTGACCCTTGAAATAAATTTGTTTTGAAGAGAAAGGGAGCCGCAGAGTTAGGATAGGCCACATGCCTATACTTGGCAGCTACAAGAATCAAGAAAAGGCATGGTTAGGGTGTGTCATGTCCATGAAGGACAGTCACAGGCTTCTTGGTAGCCGCAGAGGTCATATAAGGCCTAACAGAGGTACAACCTACCTAAGGAAGGCAACCCAACACCCTAGAAGGGACAACAGACATGTAGCAATAGATTGGGAGACTAAATGAAGTCTCCTGGACTGTGTGGAACAACAATATAAGACAATCTTTATGGGCATATTTCTCACATGTTCTAAGGTTAAACAAAGGGAAGATTTGGAGTTGTGATAAAGGGAAAGTCTGAGGCAGTTAAGGGCGAATATTCAGGCCTATTTTGAAACAACTTTCAAAGAAAATCTGAGGAGCATTCAAACAACATCCTGACGCAGATTTTAAGATCTGAGGCAACGATGAAGAAATAGTGACATAAATTTAATGAATATTAGAAAAGGATGTGCCATCCATTTGTCAAATCATCAAACACGAATTACTATCCAGAATGATGAAAGCTTAAAGATAGTTGATGTGAGAGGTATGTTGCAAATTGTACTAATTTCAAAAATTGATACTGGAGGTGACTTTTTGAGTGTGTGCTATAAAGTGCATCATATTCAAGCTCTAGTCAAGAGACTAGACTTGCAACTAGTGATGTGCAAGGTTTCAAGCCCTTGTCATTATGCGAGAAGAGAGGAAAGCAACTTTAGCCACCTCAAAAGAAGTCAATAACTACAAGCAAGAACGATGAGGAGTTCTTCTCTATCTCAACTTTCTCAGAAGGACCTAAAGCAAGATTGAGCATGATTGCAGACTAAGTAAGTCTTGTATTACTTTCCTTAATTAATTTCATCATTACTTTGTAGTAGCTTGCTTTTGATAATGAAGGGTATTATCCTTGGTGTGGGAGCCCTCATGACTTGGACCATTATCCCTGGTGCAAGAGTCCAAATTTTTCTTGGTTGGTCATTATCCTAAAACATGAGGCCATTTTGGTTGTTATCCCTTTGGGAGGCCATCTTGGTTATTATTCTAGTACATGAGTCCATTTTGGTTGTTATCCCTACAAGAGGCCATCTTGGTTTTTACCCTAGTACAGGAGGCCATGTTGGTTGTTATCCCTACGGGAGGCCAAATTTCTTATTTCATTATTGAAGGGCTATTATCCCTGGTACGAGAGCCCATTTGTGTTGGTTGGTTATTATCCCGGTACATGAGGCCATTTTGATTGTTATCCCTACGGGAGGTCATCTTGGTTATTATCCTAGTACGAGAGGCCAACATAATACTGTAGAGGAAGTAGAGGACCTGAGAAGACATGGAATGTCTCCAGGTTAGCAACACTGGAAAAGGAAGATGTGTATCCTTCAGACTTCAAAGAGAGTCACTTGACTTGGAGAGATTCAAACTATTTGAGAATAAGGAAGAGACAATACCTTCTCCCCCTTCAATAGTTCAGAGGGAGACAATCATTGATCTAGTTAACCTAGTTGATCTCGTAGCTCCAATTGATGTTCCCAGAGACATTACAATAGGCCATAAAAGGCCTGCATGGGCTCAACAAAATTTGCAGAAGGCAAAGGGACATGCAGCTCCTCAAGGCACATTCTGAGAGAGCAAGAGACCATAGAGATTGTCGAGCTATGTTTCATCCATGAGCCACATCATTAATAGTGAACCTTCTTGTCATGGAGAAGCATCAAGTCAACAGGTTTGGCAAGATGTTGTGACAAAAGAGTATCAGTCCATCATGAAGAATGATGTGTGGGATACATTTCCGAGACCATAAGGGAAGTCTGTAGTGAATTCCAAGTGGATATATAAGATCAAACATGCAACTGATGGAAGTGTCGAGAAGTACAAAGCGAGATTTGTGGCTACAAGATTCTCTCAGGTGGAGGGAATAGATTATGAGGATACATTTGCTCTTGTTTCCCAAATACACTTCATCTGTACGATTATTGTTCTTGCAACATCCATGGGTAGGAGACTACATTTGATGGGTGTAAAGACAAGCCTTTCTCAATGGTGAGAATGAGGAAGAAGCTTACATCAAGCAGCCAAATGGTTTTGTGACACATGGGAAGGAATCTCATGTATACAGGTTGAAGAAAGTCTTGTATGGACTAAATCAGGCACCTCGAGCATGATTGTTGGACACTTGATGAGTTTGGGCTTCAACAAGAGTGTTGTTGATCCAAACCTATACTACAACATTGTTGGTGACGAGTCCTTGAGTTTTGGTCCTATATGATTCATAAAGCCTTATTGTTGAATGTAAGTGTGCATTGGCTTCTAAATTTGAGATGAAGGCCCTTGGTATGATGCACTACTTCTTGGACTATAAGTATGGTAAAGGACTAATGAGATTTTCCTGAGTCAAGGAAAATATACAGTGAAGATATTTGGGATGATGGACTACAAATCCATGCCTACACCGACAGTGATGAACTTGAAGAAGATGAATGAGGATTCTTCCAATTCAAGTGAGATTGATCCACATCTTTACAGACAACTGATTGGATCATTGATGTATCTGGTTAACACCAGACCTGATATATGCTATGCAGTGAATGTAGTCAATTATTTTATGAGTCAGTCGAAATAGACTCATTGGATAGCAGCGAAGCATGTGTTGAGATATCTATGAGGCACAGTTGGATATGGCCTGAGATATGTCTCTGGTGTAGACACGAGATTGCAGCGATATGCCGATGCAGACTCAGCAAGGATCGTAGTAGACTGGAAGAGCACATCTGGTTGTTGTTTTACTTTGGGATCTGCCATGGTTTCCTGGTGTAATAGGAAACAAAGCTCTATGGATTTGAGTACCGTAGAAGCAGAGTACATAGGGTTATGCGTGGAAGTCCGCGAAGCAGTGTGGCTTCACAAGATCCTTGCAAATTTATTTGGTCATGAGATGGATTCCACTGTTATCCATTGTGATAACCAGAGCTATGTGAAGCTCTCAGAGAATCTTGTGTTTCACGATAAATTGAAACACATTGAGATAAAATACCATTGTATCAGAGATATGGTGCATAGGAAAGAAGTGCACGTGCAATACCTTTCTACACACGTTGCAAGTGTCTTCACCAAACCGCTTTCCAGGATGAAGTTCGAGTACTTCCGTGAGAGACTTGGTCTGGTGGAGAATACCTCCCTAGCTGAGAGGGAGTGTTGATAATTGCAACGTCATGTGACATTCTCCATGTCGTTCTCCCATGGATTGATTTGAGTCGATCTATGAGAGGGCCCATGTGATGGGTGTGTCGTTCTCCTTTGGACTGAGTTGAGATGATGTGTGCCCATGTGATGGGTATGTGTTAGACTCTGGACTGAGTTGTGATGACGTGTGGTCTCTTGTCTACTTCTCTGGACTGAGTTGAGATGACTTGAGATGGTCTCCTGCCTTGTACTCCTCTGGACCGAGTTGAGTCGTCTTGAGAAGGTCTCCTGCCTTGTACTCCTATGGACTTAGTTGAGTTGGCTTGAGATGGTTCTCCAGATGGTACTTCTGTGGATTCAGTTGAGTTAATATGTTGAGAGTGACATCCTTGTGGACGAGCACATGTGGATGTGTCCCTAGTGGCTAAGCACTAGAGGATGTGAGATCCCTTGCTATATTTTTAGAGAGTGAGACTTTGGTAAAACCCTAATTTATGTTGTAAAGGGTAAAATTCGGCCCCACCATGCAAATATAATTAATATTGTGTAATTATTAATTATATTATTAAATTGTACAGGTCGGCCCTATTGTGCCAAGTGTCATGTCTTTTGGTTGAGTTAAGCATTGTATAAATAAGAGATAGATCCCTATTGTGGATCATATCTCTCACATGCTAAACGCTTGGTCTGAAATTATGAGGACTGCAATTCACACTTCTCTAGGAACTAGGTTTCTCAGTCATAGGAACACCCTATTGTGTGCTAGGTTTGGTGGTGGAATGGCGGATCTTCTCTTGGCAGTATGGCAAAGGATTATTGGGTTTTTCCCTTGGTTGAGAAGCGTTTTCCCAGGATATTTCTGGTGTCTTTTGTGCATGGTTATTCTTCTTGTGATCTTGGTTTATTACAGTTATTGTATTGTTGTCGCTAACCATTAAAACTCAACAATACCTACTTCTCGCGGAAATCCCACATGGAGGATGTACTTCGAAGTAAAGAACTATACCAGATTACCTTGGGAAAAGAAAAATCCCCCATCGTTGTCACAAAGAAAGCCAAATGGGATAATAAAAATGGCAAAACGTGTGGATGAATCTGAATGTCCATCTCTAGTGATTCATGATTTCACCTTCAAGGAATTGATGACCCATGTGGAGATCAAGATAAGCTACAAGTTGTATTTGCTAAACACAGTGTGATTTGAGGCCACCAACTTGAAAACCAATTAATTTATTTGAATCCCAGTGATGTCTCTTGCATTGAAGATTATTTATCTAAGTTCAAAACACTTAGATTTTTACTTAAAGACTATAAAATAGATAGGAAGGATGACTGATGCATATATGATATTCTTGCTAAGCTTGGTAGTACATATTCTATTTTTGTATCTACTTTTCACTCCACTAGAAAAGCTCTAGGGGATTTTTACACAACATCATCACTTGAGTCTATTTGTGATTCTCTTATTAGAGAACAAGATTAGCTTTTGCATCTTGGAGTCATCAACACTACAAGCACATCTAACAAAACCTTGGTGGTCCAACATAAAGATAAATCCAAACATCCAAAGAAGCAACATCATCATAACAATGAGCAAAATAAGGGCCCTAAACCCTCTCAGTCGACTTCTACTCCCAATGGTGATAAAGGACCAAAATAAAAATACAAAGAAGACTAATAGACATTGCAATTTTTGTGGGTGAGATGGTCATTTAGAATCTAAAAGTTTTTAAAAGATGGAGACCTTAGAGACAACATTGAAGAAGCACAACATCAATCTTGATTGTTTTTCTTGTTGCTCTTCCTCTCATGGACGTGCACTTTTTGCTTCTGGTTTTTACTTCAATGCAACATGTACTTCTTATTAGTCCCTGCTGTAGGCATAGAGGGACTATAGCTATCGATAAATTGTTGACTTCATATTAGTCTGTCCTTTGACCAGAAATATTTCCAAATTATCTATTGTTGGAACCAGGGAACTGAAAACATCGATTTTTATATAAAAAAAAAAAGTACCATATTTGTCATGATCTTATTGGACAAGGGATTGGAGGTCTTGTTGTCGGCTTCACTATTCCCAATGCTATATATGTTGGCATATCCAAAGTCTTTGATCGTATATGATCTTTTTGAATCATATATTTTCTTATGCATTCCTCGAAGGTGGATTAATGCTAGCATTAATTCGAATGTTTGGTTTAGCATTTTATGCTAGTTAAATTTATGGCAATGTTTGATATGGTTGCATATCGAAAGTTTGGCCTTCCAATACATTCTCTGGTGTTCGAACTGTTGTTACAAAATATATAATAATTTTTTTGGGATACGTCAGAGACCTACCACATTGATTTTTTTTCTTAAATGTTTACAGATCATTTCTAACAGACTTAAATGTTTACCTAACAGGTTTGGTAGTGTTGAATGGTTACTTAACAGGCTTGTTACAAGACATTTTCTTCATGTTATTGTTGGTTCACTGGTCCATGCTTGTTTTTTGCATGGCATTGATTTCTTATTTGCATGTTGTTGTTGTTCTTGCTTGCATGTTCATGTTGTTGTAGTTTGCACGTTTGCCTGGGGGAGTGGTTGTTGCTTGCTTCTTTCTTCAATGTATGTTGGTTATTGTTGCTTGATTCGAATTTCAGGGTTCTGGTCATGCGCCTACAGGTGGGCCTTATTTGTAGGGTTCCAATCCTGCGCCTGCACTTGGGTTCTTATTTGTTGCTTGTTCTTGTTTGCCTAGGGTTTGCAGTGTTGGGATGCTGCATCTGCAGTTAGATCTCTGGTTACATTTTTTTGCAGTGGAGTTTGCATAGAATACTATTAAGATAAAATAATAGAGTAAAAAATTGCAGGCGATGTAAATTGCATCTCTTACGCGTTGAAGCAGAGTTTGTCAGCCTCAAAGTATATTTCATAGTTGTCGATGCTTTTTCCATGGATTCTGTGTTGCTATGGTTTCATAGTTATGAGAGTGCATTTTGTTGTGTGGGAGATATAACTGTTATCTCCCTTTTATTTTCCTCTTGTAAATTGTGTTTCTGACTCTATAGTTTCTCGCATTTCTATGGTCGTTCCGATTCACCGTCGTTCGGTTGCATACTTAGCCAGTTTTATGGACGCGGCTTCGCAGATAGGTTCTATTGAACTATGACAGGTCATGTTCGATGTATACATTAGCTTTCCCGAATTAGTTTTCTTTAAAAGAAGGGCTCCTGGACAGAAGAGAATGCAATTTATGAAATTATAGGTTTCTTGGACAGCATAAGTTAATGATCGCGGGTTCTCAGGGTGGTGGGATGAAAATTGGGCTTATGTTGTTTCATGCCCTGCAAATAGCATGGAGAGTTCCGCAAGGTCGTGTTCGGTGTATACATTAGCATTCCCAAATTAGTTTTCTTTAAAAGAAGGGCTCCTAGACACAAGAGATTGAAATTTATGAAATTATAGGTTTCCTGGAAAGCATAAATTAAACATAGGAAATATGTGATTTTATAAAGTAGATATATAAAGCATGCATAGAACCCTCATCCCATACTTTGCCAGTTTTTGCATTGCGGGTTCTCGGGGTAGTCGACTGAAAATTGACAACTGGAGAGTTCCGCAATATACAAATTGACAATCGGACTTGCGAGCTATTTTAATTTTAAGGGCTTGGTGTCCAAAAAATTTAGCATTCTCGAAATAGTTTAGTTTACATACGTTGGTGGACAAAACCACAAAAATAAATAGTTAGCATTTTTTGGATTGCGGGTTCTCAGGGTGGCAAGCTCTAAATTCGGCTTCTGTTGTTCTGTGTCCTAGAAATAGCATGCAGAGTTCTGGGATATACAAATTGACAATCGGACTTGCGGACTATTCGAATTTCAAGGGCTCATGTCCAAAAAAATTAGCATTCTCGAATTACTTTTCTTTACGTACGATTTACATACACTCATGGAGAAAAAGACAAAAATAGTGGAATCATCTGTTACATAGGGATCCATCCCCGCTACCTTCATCGCTTCCCAATACACATTAAATATGTTTTCAAAAGTCAGAACTGACCAGACAGGTTCGAAAAGATGGGCTTCAATAACTGGAAAGCTCGAGTACATCTCCCATTAAAATGAATAAGCGGACGAATATTATGGGATCTGGTAATTTCTTTTTGCCTGCATTTTGAATTTGCGAAAATAAATTTTTATTTTATTTTTTGCTTGTGCAGTTTTAGTTTTCTTAAAAGCTTCAGCATAGTTCATGAACCTGTCACCCACAGAGGCCTTGACGTCATGTCCTTCTTTAATATTGTGCATATCTTAGATGTCAGATTTGAGAATCTGCTTGGATATGGGAATTTTAATACATGTTGCTAGTCACTATTCAGCGTACATATTTGAAAAGATTGGCATTAATAAGCGAAAATATTGAAAACATCTGTCATTAAAACGAATCAACACAAAATCTACGGAAGATCATCCAACGTTGCTTTTAAATACTTATTGCCATTTCTCTCTATCATCAAATAGTTGCGCTTTATGGTGCCTTCGTTCTAATGTTCCTGGTCATGGACGTGTAAGACAATTTAGAGATGCGATTGAGGGGAAGATGAAAGAAGGGAGACTGGTTTTATGTGACGTGAGCTTTGAGTAAAAAAAACTTTGTTATACAAGAGAAACTCAGAGAGAACGAAAAAAAAAGAACAATTTTGTTATGGTTGGTGTTCACCCTGTGTTCGATGCTTTGGTTGGTTGAAAAGGTTGCCTGGAGATTTGTTTGTTGAACTTCTTTGTTTTCTTCCTGGGAATTGTAATGGATTTTGAGGTCGCGTGAAAAATAGTTATTCGATTGAGTATATAGCTTCTTCCAACAACACAGATTTGGTAAGTGTATCGAATTGTACAGATCCCAGAATAATTTGTTTTCCTCAGGGGCGACGCATTTACAGTGGCTTGCAAAATGGGTTGTCATGTTCGTAAATGACATGAAATATTGCTCCATCTGCAAATGTAACCAGAGGCGGGTAACATAAACTGTATGGGTGGATAAAACGACATATTATCACTGCGAAAGTTTCTATTTCAAAGTTTGATGAGCTACATGTGGGTCTGGTAACTGACTTGATAGAAAGCCATGTTCTTTGTCAAAGTTTGTTCAATTTCCTCTGGTTGTAGTTGCAGACTCCACATATTTCGCGTCACCTCCACCGCTATGAGGAAAGATATATTATGATGCCATCTGCAACATTTGATACACTTGCCAGACCTGTGCTGGTGCGTTCTACAACATTTGATGCACTTGCCACACCTCTGTTGCTCGAATAAGTTACGTACATCAACAGATTTTCATTTTTCATCTGGGTTTAACGTTTCTTCCAATTTACTGTAATAAAGAAAAGAAGTTCAACATACAAATCCTCAGGCAGTCTTTTCAACCAAACAAATGATCGAATACAGGGAGAATACCAGTCACTGCGTACTTGAATTTTTTTCCCCTGCCATAGTTGTTGTGACATAAAACGACTCCGCCCACTTTGAAATCGGCCCGAATCGCATTTCTAAGTTGTCTCGAATGTCAAGGGTCAGGAACATCGGAAGGAAAGCACTTTAAACCCCAACTTTTCGACGGCAAAGGGAAATTAATACTTGACAAAGAATGGAATGTTGAATAAGCAACCATTGCAAGCAGGCCATATCTGGAAGAGACAAGGTATTCAAAAAACTGGGATAGATGTAGTTGGAAACACCGATTAAGTACAAAACCCAAAATTTATATTCAACTCGTTTTTTACGAATAAAGAGTTTGAACGTCAAGAAAATTGTCAAGAAGCTTCATCAATGTACATATTTCAGTATTTTCCAATTTCTGGTATTTGTTTTAATTTTATTTTGTACCTTCTTCCCCTGTGTCGTTAAACATGAACGAGAAGATTTACTTTCTGCTGCCCATTACTTCAATCTAAATAAAGACTGGTCTATTCTTTCTTTACATTTTACATTTAAGAACAATTTTCATAAGCAACTCCATTGTTGACGCAATGTTCCTATTTAGTATGTTGGATATATTGCAACTTCTTCTATTTGATAATATCTGTGCATATATGCTAATATTAGTACTATTGGAATAAATACAAAAAACTTAGGCAATTATGTTTGGGTTTGCGGTATTAAACAACTATGTTCCCTGTTCCGTCATATACATCTTGCAGCCAAAGAACTTCCGTAGTTTGCAATGTATGCTTTAATTACTTAAGTCACACCAAATATTGATTGCATTTAATTTAATTTAGATATTGATGTTTATGGAGAGCCGACGTTTGCTCATGTCATTGCAAACAATACAAGATGAATAGATGATAAGGAGTTTATCTCGCTGAGACCACAATGCAAATTCATGTTTCTTGTTGCGCTATGTACATCTTGCAGTCAAAATTTTCGTGCTTTCAACGAAATTTGTGAACCGGAGAGAATCTTGCAAATTGGGAGATCATTTGCATTTGAAACAGAAACAATCCATTAATATATATTAGTATGAATACTATTGAGATAAATATGAAAACTTTCTCCATTGATAGATACTAGTATGAATACTATTGAAATAGATATCAAACCTTTGTCTTGGCTAATACTTAGCCAGTTATCTGGGCACCAGGCCCCGGGTTTGTGGTACCCAGCACCTATGTCCCCTGTTCCGCCATATACATCTTACAGCCAAAGAACTTCAGTGATATGCACTTAATGCTTTTACTAGTGAGAACCCAGCAGGGGTTCGAAAACTTTGCGATTAATAAACCAAAAAAAAAAAAAGTTTTTTCGACTGTCAAATACTTATCTCTTTTCCCCGTTTGCTTTTCCCGTCCATTATGGCCTTTTGGTTTTATACTTAGTTGTCTTTCTATGATGGGCGGTTGCAGGGTTCGCACGCTGACATATCTTCATCTCCATCTGTATCTTCACATGATGAATCCGACCGACCGTTGTACCTTTCCATACCAAGGCAATTTTATGGTCGTGGTTGCCGGATCGGCGCATACGAACTGACCTTTTCTTCTTCCCGCTCGTTATTTCTTTCTGGATGTATACTTAGTGCCTTTTCTATGGTATCCAGTTCCAAAGTTGGCGAGCTGACATGTTTTCATCTCCATCTATATCCTCACACGACGGATTGGACCGATCGTTGTTCCTTTCCATAGCCAATTTTATGGATGACGCTGCGAGGCCGGTGCTTGCGAACTCAACTGCTTATCGTTCTGGTATATACATCTTTCACTCAAAACATCTGTGATCTACAATTCCACCACGAGTTTCTTGTATACATTAACTTTGTTCAAAGTATCTATTGCTCCTTTCCATCCCCAACAACTTTGCGTCCTTCCTGATATACATGAACAATGCCCTTACTAGTGACAAGTGGACACTGGCATGAAAGATACTTCCGTGATATGCAATTTATGCCTTAACTGGTGAGAACTCAACAGGGGTCCGAAAGCATTTGCATTAATAATCAAAGACTAGATGTTCTTCAACGAGATACTTTTCCCTTGTCTTCTTCCCGTGTGTTATCGATTTCTAGTTATATACTTAGTCGCGGTTCTATGATCGGGGGTTCCAACATTGGCGTGTTGACGTATCTTCATCTCCATCTATATCCTCGCATGGCAAATTGGACCGCCCGTTGTTCCCTTTCATACTTAGTGAATTTTATGCCCGTGCTTGCCGAGTTGGCGCAATTCAACTCTGTTGCTTCTTGTTCCGTCATCTACATCTACCACTCAAAATTTTTGTGATCTACAATTCCACTGCAAACTTCTCCATCATTTTTCCCTTATTTTCTTCCCATGTATTACGGGACTATAAAATATGGACATGATATTTTATAGAGCATGTATGGATTCCGCATTCCATACTTAACAACATTTTGGATCGCGGGTTCTCGGGCGGGCGGGCTCAAAATTGGGCCTCCATTGTTTCGTGCCCTACAAATAGCATCGAGAATTCCACGATATACAAATTGACAAGCAGACCTACGAACTAGCAGGCTCAAAATTGCACTTCTATTGTTCCGTGTCCTCCAAACAACGCTCCCAGTTTCACGATATAGATATCGACACATAGAATGCAGGGTTGGTGGGGTGGAGATTGCCATTGTTTACGGATGCTAATCCCGATGAAGTATCTAACAATATCTAAAAAATTATTTTGAACACTAAATTAGCTCTTAGTAGTGACAACTGGACACAGAGGCACGAAACAGTTAGGGTTGCACAGTCCGCAATATACAAATTGACTACCAGATTCTGACATCGTTCGCTCTTCCATGTTACAGATTACACATTCAAATGTTCGGAGCGATACAATTAGAATGTCGGGGCCATGCGTCTTCTGCAAACACCTTCGCAGCCTGTTTTGGATCCTCATGTTGCCGAATTCACGAAATGTGCAACCCTAGCGTTGGAGGGTTGACATATCTTTATCTCCATCTATATAATCACACGACGAATCCGACCAATC
Organism: Picea engelmannii; assembly: GCA_009831015.1. NCBI lineage: Eukaryota > Viridiplantae > Streptophyta > Pinopsida > Pinales > Pinaceae > Picea > Picea engelmannii. The sequence continues at coordinate 22,656 of ML788666.1, forward strand.
ACTGTTGCTTTCCATACTTGGCCAATTTTATGTCCACGGTTACCGGGTTGGCACCAATTTCATCTCCATTTATATCCTCACATGGCAAATTGGACTGCCCGTTGTTCCTCTTCATACTTAGTGAATTTTATGCCTGCGGTTGTCGGGTTGGCACAAATGAACTATGTTCGTTTTTGTTCCGTTATATACATCTTCTACTCAAAATTTGTGCAATCCCAACTGTTTCATACCTTTGTGTCCAGTTGTCACTACTAAGAGCTAATTTAGTATCGAAAATAATTTTTTAGACATTGTTAGATACTTCATAGGGATTAACATCCGTAAACAATGTCAATCTCCACCCCGCTAGCCTGGCATTCCATGTGTCAATTTCTATATCGCGAAACTAGGAGCGTTGTTTGGAGGACACGAAACAATAGAAGTGCAATGTTGAGTCTGGCAGTCCGCAGGTCCGCTTGTCAATTTGTATATCGTGGAATTCTGGATGCCATTTGTAGGGGATGGAATAATGGAGGCCCAATTTTGAGCCCGCTCGCCCAAGAACCTGCGATCCAAAATGTCGCAATATACAAATTGACTACCAGATTCTGACATCGTCCGCTCTTCTGTGTTACGGATTACGCTTTCAAATTTTCGGAGCGATACAATTAGAACATCGGGGCCTCTCCTCTTCTGCAGACACCTTCACAGCCTGTTTTGGATACTCCTGTTGTCGGGTTCACAAAATGTACAACCCCAGTGTTGGCGGGTTCACATATCTTTATCTCCATCTATATAATCACACGACGAATCCGACCGACCGATGTTGCTTTCCATACTTGGCCAATTTTATGTCCACGGTTGTCGGGTTGGCACCAATTTCATCTCCATCTATATCCTCGCATGGCAAATTGGACTGCCCGTTGTTCCTTTTCATACTTAGTGAATTCTATGCCCGCGATTGTCGAGTTGGCGCAATTGAATTCTGTTCCTTTTTGTTTAGTTATATACATATTCCACTCAAAATTTGTCCAATCCCAACTGTTTCGTACCTTTGTGTCCAGTTGTCACTACTAAGAGCTAATTTAGTATTCAAAATAATTTTTTAGATACTGTTAGATACTTCATATGGACTAGCATCTGTAAACAATGTCAATCTCCACCCTGTTAGCCCTACATTCCGTGTGTCAATTTCTATATCACGAAACTGGGAGCGTTGTTTGGAGGACACGAAACAATAGAAGTGCAATGTTGAGTTCGCCAATCCGCTTGTCAATTTGTATATTGCGGAATTCGGGGTTCTATTTGTAGGGAACGGAACAATGGAGACCCAAGTTTGAGCCCACCTGCCCGAGAACTCACGATCCAAAATGTCGCTACGTATGGAATGCAGAATCCGTACATGCTCTATGAAATATCATGTCCATATTTTATAGTCCCATAATACACGGGAAGAAAATAAGGGAAAAAGGACGGAGAAGTTCGCAGTGGAATTGTAGATCACGGAAATTTTGAGTGGTACATGTAGATGACGGAACAAGAAGCAGAAGAGTTGAATTACGCCAACTCGGAAACCGCGGGCATAAAATTCACTAAGTATGAAAAGGAACAATGGGCGGTCCAATTCGCCATGCGAGGATATAGATGGAGATGAAGATATGTCAACATGCCAACGTTGGAACCCACGATCATAGAAACGCAACTAAGTATATAACTAGAGTACCGAATACAAATTGACTACCAGATTCTGACATTGTCCGCTCTTCCATGTTACAGATTATGCATTCAAATGTTCGGAGCGATACAATTAGAACGTCGGGGCCTCGCGTCTTCTACATACACCTTTGCAGCTTGTTTTGGATCCTCCTTTTGCTAGGTTCACTAAATGTGCAACCTCAGCGTTGGCAGGTTGACATATCTTTATCTCCATCTATATAATCACACGACAAATCTGACCGACTGTTGTTGCTTTCTAGACTTTTCCAATTTTATGTCCACGGTTACCAGGTTGGCCCAAATTTCATCTCCATCTATATCCTCGCATGGCAAATTGGAACGCCCGCTATTCCTTTTCATACTTAGTCAATTTTATACCCGCGGTTGTCGAGTTGACGTAATTGAACTCTGTTCCTTTTTGTTCCGTTATATACATCTTCCACTCAAAATTTCTGTGATCTATAATTCCACTGCTAACTACTTCGTCCTTTTTCCCTTTTTTTCTTCCTATGTATTGTGGGTCTATAAAGTATGGACATGATATCTTATAGAGCATGTACGGATTCTTCATTCCATACCTAGCGACATATTCGATTGTGGGTTCTCGGGCGGGTGGGCTCAAAATTGGGCCTCCATTGTTGTGTGTCTTAAAAAATAGCACCCAGAATTCTGCGATATAGAAATTGACAAGCGGGCCTACGGACTTGCTGACTCAACATTGCACTTCTATTGTTCTGTGTCCTCCTAACAACACCTCTAGTTCCTCGATATACAAATTGACCCACAGAATACAGGGTTGTCGAGGTGGAGATTGCCATTGTTTATGGATGCTAATAACTATGAAGTATCTACTAGTATCTAAAAAAATATTTTCAATACTAAATTAGCTCTTAGAAGTGACAACTGGACACAGAGGCACGAAACAGGTGGCATCTCACCCTACGCAATATACAAATTGACTACCGCATTCCAACATCGTCCGCTCTTCACTCTACCACGGCTCACAAATGTTTCAAAGTATCTCTCCTTGCCTTCCATCCCCACTAAATTCCTATCCTTTCGGCTGTCCTACCATACCCTCTTCGTTATTACGCTCATTGCACTAAAAAAGTTATGATACATACAATTTGACCCTCGCACCCTCACCTTCAACAGTTGTACTTTGCAACCCTATTTTGTAGCTGTTTTTTTCCCATGCCCACGACCTCCGTACTTTCTTACTATGCAATTAGAAACCTTTCATGCTAACAGGTGACCATGCAGAAACCGTCAACATTGTATTTAATGGGCGAAACGCTCGAGGAGATCTCCCATTATTACGCATTAAACCAACATGTGTGGAGATTTATTTTGTCCCTTTCGATTGTTCATCTCGAACACGCGTCGTCATATTGGGTTGCTCAAGAAATCTATAATGTTTAATCGTTGATTGCAATATACGCCATGTTCACATTTTCTATGTATGCAATTACTAGTTTTTAATGTTAACAACACATCATGCAACAGTCGTCCAAATTGTCATTAATCAATGAAAGTCTCAAGGACATCTCCCATTCACACACTTTAGACCAAAATTTGCACAGGCTTATATTATCCCTTCCAACTTTTCATTTCATTCATCATCTGGAGCAAACAAATGTTTTTGTAGACTTATGGTAGTAGGTCGACAACAATTTTGTGGAGATACAGTAAATATGTTCGCACACGAGAACCAAAACTTCCAGTGGTCCAGGGCATACTTTTACTATTCATCCCATTCCACCCAGAATGAAGTGATTTGGACCTCTGGAATTGCTCATGTAGGCTACGTCCCCAAGTTTTTTTACTGTAAGGAGGTGGTCTCTTGGTGCGCCGAAAAATATATTCTAGGCCAAAGAATCATTCCACTGCGCGACCATTCTCTTGTTTCTTTGTCACCTCAAGTCTTTCGTGAGATGTTAAAATTGCCAACGCCAACATTGACGTTGAGAGGACAAGACTGCAAACAGTTTCTAGAAAAACATGATAACGGGATGGACATCTTAGCCGACTTCCTCGAAGACCCAACAACAGTTCCTGAAGATATCACAAGGTTGCAGGTAAGTTCCTTTAGAAATCCATTCCAGGAAATTGCTTAGTTGTTTACAAGAATAACGGGATATGCATCCACGACAAGCATTTCCCATATAATTATTTTTATTTTGTATTTCACAGTCAAGGAACAATACAATTTCAATTGGGGGAAGCTAATTTCCATTGAGCTCTATTCCTAGTTGTCACGACTCAAAGAATCGAATAAATTTTATATGTCATCCTACTTAATTTTCGCAATTGTGCATTGCTGCACGTTTCCAAATCTTTCTCTTTTCGATAAAATAAATTATGGATTCGACCCAGTAACATTCTGGTACGAGGCCCTGTGGAGGCTCAAGGCCTTCCATTGTTTTTATGAAGTTTTTAATGGCTTTGTCTCAGTTTTCAAAGATTTACTGTTAGGCAAGGATGCTCCGCGGATGTTTGGCCACGCAACCAAGTTTTTGAACAGGAAGGGCACACTTGAGCAAAAGGAAAATCACAGTGGCCTCGTGGTCTTTGGATCTAATGAAAATCCTGCCTTCCTTCCATGCCACATCACGGACAAGATGTTTGCTGCAGAAATAGCAAGGCAATACAACCACTGGTTTCATTTTTTCCATGACAAGAAAAAAAAACAATTCATTCCTCTGCCCTGGAAAGTCGGAGACTTCGTGTGCAGAAACATCAACAAGATTGATGAGTTTGCCGCCCATTTCAACAAATTGAACCTAATGTACGTTGAAAGGATAAAAGGGTTCAACCCTAATGGCATCTTTCGAGAACATTTACCGATTGTTGGCTTTAACACCTCTTTTATCGATAAACAGCTGACCCAAGACAGGAACAGTGTCAACAACAATCTTGCTTATGTCGATTGCGACACAGAGACATTGCAAAGCGTGACTAAATTGTACAGACAACATGGAAAATTATTCGGTGAGAAGAGTATCCAGTCCCCTGTCAGCTGTCCCAAGTGCACGACATCACAGAGCATCGCATCGATGGTCCACCACAGTAAGAAAGCAAGCCAGAAATCTTCGAGCAGAGGAGGAGATAAGAACCCTCCTCACATAAATATTGATAGTTCTCACGAAATTCCATTGCCGAAGAAGAGAAAAAGCAATGCAGGGCAGGCGGAGGAACTCGAAATTGAAAGTGGAAAACTGCAACTTGAAATTGAAACTAAACACATGCAGAAAATTGGGTCGTCTGTGGTGGAAATATCTGAGACCGACGTTTTTGATGTAGATGAATCTTTCATAATCCATAGCGCTATTTTTGACAACCAATCTAAAAGTATGGTCATTGAAAAGAAAGATGTAACAAACAAGAAAGGAAAATCTCGCACAGAGATTAACTTTAGGGAAATACAGTCGTCCCAAATCTCCTCATTTCACCAGGTAATCGGTGAAATTCTTCGTGATTCCATTGGAGGAATTGAGATGGAAAATGCCAACCTAAAAGACTGCCTCAACTAATATGGGCAGGCTTTCATTGCAACCCCAGAATTTGTCAGTCCTTTGGCAAAAATCGTGCCTACTACCACTGCAGCCAAGATGAAAGAATCCTCTACCCTCCTTTCATGCCCTGGAGCCCTTGTAGAGAATAACATCAACAAAATAATGCATCTACTTACTGAAGCCTGGGAAACATCACAAAATTTAGTTTCCTTCGGAAAGAAGGCCAATGATTTCCTGCAACATTTGGAGGTGAATTTAAGAAATGAACAGCATTTCCATGATCAGGTACTAGCCCCTTTTACCAACTATACCGTCAACACATCGGAACTAAAAAGAAGACAAGAGAAACTCCCCTCCCAGAAGTGGACCAAAAAAGTAAAAGCATGTTGGCAAAATAAAGTTGACAACCTGGAGCTCATTGTCAAATCATGTAAACAAGTCATATCAGAAAAAGAAGATTTATTCACAAGCCTGTTGCAAATGGACTTAGTCGGAACTACCAACGAGGTTCAAGATCCAAACTTAAATCTCAACTCGTTGTCAATCACCAAAGAAGCCTTCCAGGAACAAGTTGATATTTTAAAGGGGTTGTCTTTTGAAAAGTTTTACGGCATAATTGAACATCGTCTAGATGAGCACGAGTGTTGGGTACTGGACTATGCGACACATAATGAAGAAATTGAACAGAGTCTGCATAGTATTTCAATGGATCTAAGGAAATTAGAAAAAGGACCTTTATAACATAGAAATCCGAGATGAAATCAACACAACCCCCATGAAAAGTCACATTGAAGAATGGTTCCAACAGAGAATGGACAGCCTCGTCCAGGAAAGGCAACAACCGATCAACAGGACTCCACCGACCATCGACAACAACAACAAAAAATGCATCGGCTTCATAGTAAGTCGATATTGGCATCTTGTTTTGTTTATCAATCCACTTTAAGTCTATGTTGTCATCTTGGTTTCTTTATCAATCCACTTATGGCCTCTTTAAATAGAAAACTATAACCAAAAACTCATAACTTCCAATTTCTTCTTTTCAGGTCTTCCTCTCTACCGTCGCGCACTTCTTCTTTCGACGTTCCTAATTCCTGTACTTGTTTATTTTTATGGTCCATGGGAGCCCCAATCCCAGTCTATATGACAAACGCATTTAAATTTCCAGAAACATGTAACAAACATTATTAATTTTTTATAAATTCCAAAGAAAATTGATTCGACAATGCCTTTATTGTATACTAAATTTTGGGTTTCCAGGAACCTTTCTTGTTTGTTCCAAAGAAAACTAATTCGGATCTACTACATTTCTTGTGTCCTATTGTATGGTAATTTTTTTGTCTTTAACGATGTTGTTACTATTCTATTGTATGCTAACTTTTTAGGTGTCCAGGAACCTTTACTTTGATAGATTTTGAATTCTCATCTGTCCAGAACCCTTTGCTTTCGAGCAAACTAGTTTGGGAATGCTAATTTCTTTTTGTTTTCCTCCACAAAACTATGTAATAGACGTTATTACTATTCTATTGTATGCTTTTAAATGTTGATGTAATTTCCAGAGATATGTAACATACATTATTTATTTTATAATAAGTTTCTATAGTTCGCAAGTCCGCTTGTCAATTTGTATATCGCGGAACTCTCCATGTTGTTTTTAGGGCACGGAACAACAGAGGCCCATTTTTGAGCCCGCCAGCCCGAGAACCCGTGATCCAAAAACTGCCTAAGTATGGAATTAGGGCTCTGTTCATGCTCTATAAAATGTGTGCAAAGAAAACTAATTCGGCAATGCTATATTTTTTTTGTCCAAGAAAAGCCTTAATTTTAAAGCAAACTAAATGTAACACACGTTATTACTATTCTATTATATGCTTTTAAATGTTCATGTAATTTCCACAGATATGTAACATACATTATTAATTTCTGGTAAATTTGTAGAGTCAACAACTCTGCGTCTCATTTTGTATATCGCGGAACTGTCAGTGCTATTTGTAGGGCACAGAACATCAGAGGCTCAATTTTGAGCCCACCAGCCCAAGAACCCGTGAATGAGGGCATAAGTTTCTATAGTTCACAAGTCTGCTTGTCAATTTGTATGTCGCGAAACTCTTGGTGCTATTTCTAGGGCACGGAACAACAGAGGCCCATTTTTTAGCCCGCCAGCCCGGGAACCCGCGATCCAAAAATTGCCTAAGTATGGAATGAGGGCTCTGTGCATGCTCTATAAAACGTGTGCAAAGAAAACTAATTCGACAATCCTATATTTTTTTTGTCCAAGAAAAGCCTTAGTTTTAAAGCAAACTAAATGTAACACATGTTATTACTATTCTATTATGTGCTTTTAATTGTTCATGTAATTTCCATAGATATGTAACAGACGTTATTCATTTCTGGTAAATTTGTAGAGTCCGCAACTTTGCGTCTCATTTTGTATATCGCGGAACTGTCGGTGTTATTTGTAGGCCATGGAACATCAGAGGCCCAATTTTGAGCCCGCCAGCCCGAGAACCCACGATCCAAAAACTGGCTAAGTATCCAATGAGGGCATAAGTTTCTATAGTTCACAAGTCCGCTTGTCAATTTGTATGTCGCGGAACTCTCGGTGCTATTTCTAGGGTACGGAACAACAAAGGCCCATTTTTTAGCTCACTAGCTTGAGAACCCGCGATCCAAAAAACTGCCTAAGTATGGAATGAGCTCTCCATGCATGCTCTATAAAACGTGTGCAAAGAAAACTAATTCGGCAATACTATATTTTTTTTGTCCAAGAAAAGCCTTAGTTTTAAAGCAAACTAAATGTAACACACGTTATTACTATTCTATTATATGCTCTTAAATGTTCATGTAATTTCCACAGATATGTAACAGACATTATTAATTTCTGGTAAATTTGTAGAGTCCGCAACTCCGCGTCTCATTTTGCATATCGTGGAACTATCAGTGTTATTTGTAGGGCACGAAACATCAGAGCCCCAATTTTGAGGCCGCCAACCCAAGAACCCACGATCCAAAAACTGGCTAAGTATCCAATGAGAGCATAAGTTTCTATAGTTCACAAGTCTACTTGTCAATTTGTATGTCGTGGAACTCTCGGTGCTATTTCTAGGGCACGAAACAACAAAGGCCCATTTTTTAGCTCGAGAACCCGCGATCCAAAAACTGCCTAACTATGGAATGAGGGCTCTGTGCATGCTCTATAAAACGTGTGTAAAGAAAACTAATTCAGCAATGCTATATTTTTTTTCTCCAAGAAAAGCCTTAGTTTTAAAGCAAACTAAATGTAACACACATTATTACTATTCTATTATATGCTTTTAAATGTTCATGTAATTTCCACAGATATGTAACAGACATTATTAATTTCTGGTAAATTTGTAGAGTCCGCAACTCCGCATCTCATTTTGTATATCGCGGAACTGTCGGTGCTATTTGTAGGGCACAGAACATCAAAGGCCCAATTTTGAGCCCACTAGCCCGAGAACACGCGATCCAAAAACTGGCTAAGTATCCAATGAGGGCTCCGTGCATGTTCTATAAAATCTCATCCCCATACTTTATAAAAGTACAAATTTTGTATGTATAAAACTAAATATCTAATTTACTAAAGGTAGACATTTTGTATGTGTAATTTATTAATTTCTAATAAATTTCTATAGTCTGCAACTCCGCTTCTCAATTTGGCCCAATTTTGAGCCCGCCAGCCCGACAACCCGCAATCCATTATAAAAGTACATATTTCGTATGTATAAAACTAAATATCTACTTTATAAAATTACATTTTTGGTATGTATAGTTTATGTTGTCCAGGAACCTATAATTTCATAAATTTCAATTTCTTTTGTGTCCAGAAACCCTTGTTTTAAAGATAACTAATTTGGTAATGCTAAATTTTTTGTGTCCAAGAACCTTTCAAATGTCGATAATTTTTTATATTTTTCAAGAAGAACTAATTCAGGAATACTATGTTCTGCATGCAAACCGCATGTATTTCAACTTTCTAGCCACGTGTTTGTACTAGGTCGCATTTACTCCCATCCCAACCTACCAGGGACTACGCTGCCATGCAACACTTGTTCTAATGAGTGGCTTGTTGATTTTGGAGCATCTTATCATATGGCTAAGAATAAAGCCATTTTTTATGTTCTTAAAGAATGTAACACCCAAAAAATATTTGTTGGTGATAATAGATCTCTTAATGTTGTAGGGTTTGAAAGAGTTTAGTCAGATGATGGTCATTTAAATGATGTATTATGTGTCCCAAGTCTCTCCTACAACCTTCTATTAATATATCAAATCACTTATTTAGGTGAAGGAAAAACAATAGAGTTTTCACCTTACCAAGTTGTAATCAAGGATTTAAAAGATCCTAAGCATGTTCTTGCAGCTGGAATTGTTGATTATATTACCAGATTGTACAAATTTGATAGCTTTGGGTCATCATCTATTCCATCAATATTTAATGTTCATGGTGATGACTTGAGAGCAGACTTTGGCATGAGTGGTTTGGTCATCTAAACTATCTCTCATTGCAACAACTATGTAATCAAAATATGTTGATTGGTCTTCCTCTTGTTTCTTGCAGAGATGATTTTTGTGTCGGTTGTGTTCTTGGAAAACATCATTGGGACAATGTTGACAGATGTACTTCTTGGCACGCCTTGGTTGTGTTATCGCACAGATTGTAGCTTGGGCAAAGCCCAACCCAAAACACAAAGGTGAGACAACTACGAGAGTACCTACCCATTGTCACCTTATATAGACACTACCCTCGCTTTAGTGATGATGCAATCACCACAAGGGGGGAATCTCGATGACCCTAAGGGGATTGAGATGGAAAGTGAGATGGTGATGAATGGGCACCCCTATAGGTCAAGTTTGGAGATGAAGAAAGGCTTGATAATGAGTCTTGTAAGAAGGTGAATGGTTTCCAAGTGTTGGATACCTGCAAAACAATGTCAACCCTGCCCAGAACAAGACAAAAGATGATAAACCAAGTCTTTAGTCAATGGGGAATGAGCAAGAAACCTTGCTATCCCAAAATTGCATCAGTATAGAAATATATAGATCAACAATGAATGAAGTTAATAGCTACAAATGATTAAAGCAAGACTTCCAATGATTAAATCAAGACTTCCAATGATTAAAGAAAGACTTTAATGGTGACTAGGGGGTTGTTATGTGATGTTATCAACAATTTTTTATAACAGCCTAATGGCTATAGCAAACAATTGCTAGAGCAGCAACTTCTAGCCACCAAATTCAACAAACAATCCACCCAAAAGATAACCAATAACAAGTAGTTTAATGATGACAACTTGCAAGTGAATTTTAGTGGTAGAATAGTGAGCAATAGATGAAGAAAAGATGATTTTGTAGCAGCCCTAATGGATGTAGCATTAATTTGTAACAACAAAGAGAATCATTGGGCTAATCAAGATGCCCCTAGGGAACAAGAAGACTTATAGCATGTAGAATCAAATCCAACTTAGACAATTGCAATATCTTAATATTTCATGTATACCAATGCAATAATATTATATTTCCAATGCAAGTAGATTATTGCCTTATCAATTGGGTTAATGGAGTCTCTTTTGTAGAGCTAGGGTTTGTTACTTCTCTAGGGGTGTAAGCCCTTTTACTCTGTGTAATAACCTTTGCAAAATAACTTGTTCATTGACAACAATGATAGATCTCGATGGAGGGTGTATACCCTTATACTCCTCCAAGAATTTAGCAAGATTAACCTTACAACTAAGAACAAACAACACAATAGCATAAATTCCTTACCTAGTTCAAGACATAGCAAGACAAACCCTTCTTTACCAAGAATATTCCACCACAATTGCAAAGAAGCAAGCAACAAGTGATAGCGCCTAGATTATTCCTCCAATAGACAAGTAAAGCATCCAGATAGCATCAAAGATATATAGTGCGCCTTGCCCAAGTAGGGAGAAAATTTCAGTCAAGAGTATGTAATTCTGAAGTGAGAGCTATGTCTAAATGCAATGAAAGTGGCCTATATTTATACATGATCACTAAAAACTAGTTTGTCCACTTTTCCAAAAGTCAACATCAAATTAGAGAGGTCGACCCTCCCTATTTGTCCTTTACAACTTCAAATTACAAATACATAAAGTAATTTCCCCTTTTAGGGGTGACATCATGCCCTAAACAATGACATTAGGCCTCCAAGAGAGATGTTAAGCCCTTTGGTGAAGATCGTTGGGCCTCTAAAGGCCATGTGCCCCGCCACCAAGTGCTCTAGTGCATGCCAAGTGTCTCTCTCTCCATCAAACCATGTCATATCACCATAAACCACAAGAACCCCATAAAAAACCCTAAGCCCTGCGACGTCTAGGACCTAGAAGATGATGCCTTAGGCCTCCAAAGGCCAACGTTGGGGTGCAAGGGGATGGAATATGATCATCTCATGGTCTCCAAGCGCCTCCAAAGGAAACATTCATCCTCCCATGTTTCCAATGAGAGGGGTAGGGAGCATCATCCAACCTATGGGATTCATGCCCATATGAAGGTCCAAGCAACCTTGTGCCTCCACGAAAAGAATTTCACTTGGCAAGTTCCTACAAAAACAAACACATTTTCCATCCAAGGGTCCACAAGTCACAAGTATCATGCCAAGTAAGCCATATCTAATAAAAGAACCACCCAAACATGTGCATCAAATCCCCCCTTTTCAAAATAAACAAATGCTCAAAGACCTTACACAACTTGCCAAATTTAAGTATGGGAGGGTTGTCATGGTGACCTAGTGGGTAGATCATTTCCCAAGTCAAGGAGTGTTTCCCAAGATGACCCTTTATAAATCATGTAAAGAGTATGAGGTGGATGGGGGTGTGACTTATGGGCATGGGGTTTCTTGACATACAAGGACTTATATTGTCTCATTTATGGGTGCCTCTGTAGAGGGTGCGCTTGCTCTCAAGTTACCAACTACTTAGGTGTCATTTTTCCTAGACCCCTTTTTAGCCATCTTTCCAATCCATACTTTCATTTATTTGTAATTTTTTATTCCCCTTTATAAGGTTTCAAGCTTTAGCATTTACAATTTGGGACCAGGGTGGGCACTAAGTAGGTAAAGCTCAAGTTGGACCGGCTTTTGATGGTCCTCATTTGTTGTGTTCACTTTCTTTTCATCATTAGTTTCTTATTCTTTTATCGCAATTGCAATATACCTCTGGGCCTTTATCCCCTTTGATCCAGGTGGATATCGGTGGCCACCCACCTTTTCCGATTGGCTCAAAACAGTTTTCTGGCAATTTTGGCAATTTACTATTTTTAGCAGGTTTTAATTTTCAGGGCCATTTTGAGGGCCTAAATGAAGGTTTTTCTAGATAAAGGTTCTCAATGATAGGCAAATGCATGATTGAGCCCCCAAAATGAATCTCCTAGACGATACCTTTCCAACGAGCTATCATACGCCTAAAACGAAGATCGTATGCAAAAGTTACGACCCCGGGAAGTTGATGTACTAACTTACCCAAACGGGGCCCACATGACTTTTGGCGCTTCATCTCCTAGGGTTAGGTCTTTGGATGTCTAGGGTTTTTGGCATTCATGTTTATTGTCAAAAGGCCTTCAGAGCCTCATTGTAATCATCTTCTTATGAATGCGAGTAGCCGTCACATCTCTTCTCAGAGATAAGTTGTCACCATTATAGCGAGTCTTTCACTCTGTATTTTTACAGTCTCTATACATTTATTTCATTAATAGAAATCGTTTATTACTGTATATCTATATTTATGGTTGCATCTTTGATAAATTTCTGTTATATTATTTAATATCTGCGATATCTCTGTGCATTTCTTTGTTATATCTTTGCTCTCATTTCGTGCCGAAAATAATCCGGATTAGTTGTATCAAAGCAGGCTGCTCTTGATCGTCTTTTTCAGTGCTTGTCCCCGACGAGGTCTGAGTATAGTAAGTTGGGTATCAAGCTTGTCTCTCTTGAAGATCGCTCTCGCACACCCAAGAAACCCTCAATGGCGGAAGAAAATAAAAACGATGGAGCAGACGATCCTATCAATCTGTTGCTTAAGCAAGCTCTCACGCGACAGAGGGACGAAATGATGGAGAATTTTTCCCACATCCTTAAACGCCTGCCGATAGCATCAGGCACATCTTCATCAAGCGGCGACTTTGGAGGCACCTCGCCTTTCAAGGTACATGTTAATTTTGATATTCCTGTATTTGAAGGACAGATAGATGCAAAAGCCCTAGAAAAATGGTTAACTCTGCTAGAAGGTTATTTCTCTGTTCACAATTTTTTCGACAAAGAAAAGATCACCTTCACACTCGTTAAAGCTCTCCCTTGTGTCAAACATTGGTGGGAAACTTACTGGGAGCAAAGTTCCACAAAGGAGTCTAGAATATATGGGGTCGATCCCACTTGGGATTTTTTTGTGGATGCGGTAAAGGAACAGTATTACCCTTTTGGCAACTATGAGGACCAATACATGAGATGGACCACACTGCGGCAAGACAGGGGCCAAGCAGTTCTGGAGTTCACTAATACCTTCCATACCTTGTGCACCAAGCTAGGTATCAAAGACTCTGAACGACATTTGGTTCTGAAATACCGTGGGGCTCTACAAAAATACATCCAAACTAAAATGGATTTTTTGGACATCTCATCACTCGGTGCTGCTTATCGATATGTTGTTAAAATTGAGCAGAAATTTAAGCACCAAAACAAATGGAAATTCAGGTTTGCAAATCCACAACAACCAAAGTATGATAAAGACAACCCTGACAAACAGTCTCTCGAAAACCAGTCCAAGACACAAGAAAAGAAGGGCCACGGAAAGACAAAGAAGGACACCGGAAAATGGTGTGATTTCCACAAAAGCCCCTGGCACAACACCGATGAATGTCGCTCAAAACAGTGATTGGTGGTCGAGATCAAAGACAAGGAGCCAAACCCTAATTCAGAATCTGATTCTGAAAATACTGGTAAAGGACAGATCATTGATACAGACTCCACTGCTATTCTCATGACCACAACAATTCAACCAGAAGAACCAATAGATCCTGAAGAGGGGGAGCACATTTTTCATTCACAGATGTGAGTGAAGGGGACCCCACTGCATTTTATTGTTGATAACGAAATCCAGAAAAACCTCATCTCAACAGAGGTCGTCAAACAATTGGGATTGTCAACAACACCACACCCGCAACCATACAACATTGGGTGGCTTCGGCAAGGATGAGATCTCCGTGTCAGCTAACAGTGTCGATTGTCATACGACATCCAACCCTTCAAGGATGAGGTATTATGTGATGTTGCCCCACTGGATGTCTGTGATGTTCTCTTGGGCCAACCATATATGTGGAGACGCCATGTTGTTTATGAGTCTTGACCCCGTAGTGTCATTGTTACTTTGGGAGGTCATCTCTACAAAATACTAGAGGTAGTTCCAACTATTGTTCCACCTAAAAAGTGTCGCAAGGTAGTATCTCACACTGCAAAATTCAGCTTCTTCACAATCTATTCAAAAGGGGAACAGAAGGACACTGCAACCACTACAGCCTCACCCCCTGCACCTTCTATCCAACAGAAGCAGGTCGACAAGGTTGCAGCAAAGCGCAAAGATTCTTTCTGCACACCATCCTCTCATGTATCTCAACTTGTTGAATAGCCTCAGCTTCAACAAGTTCATGACAGATGTTATCAGAGCACTTTCCTTTGCAGACATCGTGGGCAAATATTTTTTATTTTTGCAAATTTTTTTTTCGGAGAAGAAAAAAGAGGGCCACAACATTCCATAAATTTTTGGTATATTTATGTGCAAAATTTGTAGAAACCGATTGTATATCTGAGTTCCTCTCAGAAAAACACCCAAGTTGAAAAAAAAAAATCGTCCGAAATGGAGTCCGGGAAGTCAAGATATTGAAGTTTTAAAATCTACAAATTTTCAGGGTTTTTTCCGTGGATGGCACAGTGATTTATTTATTTATTTCTGTAGCAGCTAGAGGCCGAATTTTCCAAAACAAATTACAGATCTGAGTTCCTCTCACAATTTCACTTGATTTCAAAAAAAAAATCAACTGAAACGAAGTCCGGGAAGTGAAGTTATGAGCATTTTAAATTCAACAATTTTTCAGGGGTTTTCCGGAAAACGCCGTGATTTTCTACAATAAGTTATTGTTCTATTTTTGGGTTTTTTCGTGACGGTTGTGGGACCAAAGAGTTCATAGGGTGATCAGATGGCTATTTCCTCTCAAACTCTCAAGGGGATTCTTAAAGCATTCAAATCCAAATTGTATGACACATTGGATGCTAGATTGCATGACCTTGCAAATGGCCTCAATGATAGTTTTCATAGTATTCAAGATTCATTGGATAACATGCAACATATATTTCTTATGGCGGACATCAGGGATGAATATAATCAAGAAATATATGCTTGGTATGATTTTGAGGCCGATTGTGATGATTGGTATATGGATAGTTGTCATTTATGGGATGACAACCACTTTCATATTTTATTTGATGACTCTAATCCACCTTATGTAGAGAGCATCAATGTGACAAATCGAGAGCCAATGATTATTACCAGTGTCCATCCTACATATTCTATAGTGGTATTATTCCTTCCAGATTCCGCTACGATCCTTTTCCACTATGTGGATGGATCTTCTTATTTGAATCCACATGATAAGTGTCAGTCTTTGGAGCATCATTTTGAGTTGGTTATTGGGTTCCAAAATATTCCACGGGGAGTTCACATGAACACTTGGACATGGGACCTGGGCTTACAATGGTGGTTGGACTACTTTAGCATGGTGGCTTTTCTTTCTACATGGGACCTTGGTTCTTCAGTTTTCTTCGGCATTATGGTCCACAATTATCCATGGGACCCTGGTATATGGTTGTACATCAAGCGTTGAGGACNNNTTCAATGTAAAGTGGACTAGGTCCACTATATTATTAAATAAGGCTCACTATGGTAGTTAGATATAATAAATGAATAATTAGATATAATAAATGTAAGAGGACTTCTTAGAAGGTTCTACTTCTAGAATATTCCTCCTCTAGAATGTTCTTAGGTGATGGTAGCACTATATAAAGGGGTTCAAGCAATGTAATGAGACGTGAAGAGAATTCTTGTATTTGGAGTGGTAGCTCAATAGGAGGATGCCCCCCTCAAAGAGGCAAGTGAACATGAGAGGATCTCTTCCATAATAGGATCCATTGTATGGTGTTGCCCTACCTCAAGGGTTTGATAGTAATAAAGTGTGGTTTCTTCTATCTTGCTTTGTGGATCTATTGTGTATTCAGTATTGGTGGTGATTATATTTGTAGATCTATTCAGGTTCTTAACATTCTAGAAGATTCCTCCTCTAGAATGTTCTTAAGTGATGGTAGCACTATATAAAGGGGTTCAAGCAATGTAATGAGACATGAAGATAAATATTGTATTTGGATCTAAAGCTCATTAGGAGGATGCCACCTCGAAGAGGCAAGTGAACAAGAGAGGATCCCTTCCATAATAGGATCCATTGTATGGTCTTGCCCTACCTCAAGGGTTTGGTAATAATAAAGTGTGGTTTTTTCTATCTTTCTCTATGGATCTATTGTGTATTCAGTATTTGTGGTGATTATATTTGTAGATCTATTTAGGTTTTTAACAACAGACTTCCACAAACTAAGCAGCACGACGTCTCCAGCAATACAAGCAACTCACCGAGATGCAGATCTAGCAAACGTTTTTCCATCTCCCCCGGGAACTCAACGCAATGGAGACCATTTATCTAGGTGGATATCAGTGGCCACCCACCTTTTCCTATTGGCTCAAAACAGTTTTCAGGCAATTTTGGCAATTTATTATTTTTAGCAGGTTTTAACTTCCGGGACCATTTTGAGGGCCTAAATGAAGGTTTTTCTAGATCGAGTTTCTCAATGATAGCCAAAGGCATAATTGAGCCCCCAAAATGAATCTCCTTGACGATACCTTTCCAACGAGCTATCATACGCCTAAAATGGATATCGTATGCAAAAGTTACGACCTTGGGAAGTTGATGTACTAACTTACCCAAACGGGGCCCACATGACTTTTGGCGCTTCATCTCCTAGGGTTAGGTCTTTGGATGTCTAGGGTTTTGGGCATTCTTGTTTATTGTAAAAAGGCCTTCAGAGCCTCATTGTAATCATCTTCTTGCGAATGCGAGTAGTCGTCGCATCTCTTCTCAGAGATAAGTTGCCACCATTCTAACGAGTCTTTTGCTTTGTATTTTTACAGTCTCTGTATATTTATTTCATTAATAGAAATCTTGTATTACTGTATATCTGTGTTTATAGTTGCATCTCTGATAAATTTTTGTTATATTATTGAATATCTGCGATATCTCTGTGGATTTCTTTGTTATATCTCCACTCTCATTTTGTGTCGAAAATAATCTGGATCACCCTTCTTCCCATGAAATGAGGTACAATCCCTTCTTGGTTCAATATGCCTAAAAACCCAAAAGATGAGGAGACGAAAAGGGAAGAAGTATGGAAAGTGATAAGTATGCGTAGGAGCGGTACAATAACCTTTCAAGGAGACCACCTAGTAGCAATCCTTTTCCTGAGGGTGACCACTTACTAGGACAACATGTCAACCACCAAGGTGAAATGAGGCAAAAGGAATAATTTCCAAGCAAACATTTTCAAAATCACGAATGACCCTTTGCAGCATGTTCTAATGATTCATTTATTAGAATGAGACTTACCATAACATCGGGCTTGTTACCTCATGGAATAAGACCCGTTGTCTTTTGTGAGCCAAGTTGGTGTGGTGGACATTGTTGCCATTGATCAAATGCTGATGTGTGGTAAGACAGGCGCCTCTACCTGCTCATCTGTCTTGCGGTACTCCATGTCAGCAACCTGAGGGCCTTGAGACATCATCTCCTTAGTTAAGAAGTACTTCTTAACTTTCATTGAAGACTTCTCTTGACGTATTTGGATTTATTTCTTAAAATGTAATAGAGAAGTTTTTAACATGTTTTTGGCCTACAGGGCCTTTGTAGAAAAAACAATTTGGACATCAACCACAAAGGTTAGGAATCGATAATGGAGGAGAATATGTTAACAACAAATTTACAACTTACTACATTGCACAAGGCATTCAAATGCAACATATAGTTCCATATACACCACACAAAAAATGGTGTGGTTGAGAGAAAGAATCACATATTAAAGGAAATGGAAAATTGTATAATCCAATCCAAGGAATTAAGTCTTCATCGTTGGGTGGAAGCCATTGATTGTGCCTATTACATAGTAAATTGCACTCCCACAAAGGCTTTAAAAAATATAACACTAGGAGGAGCATGGAGTAAAATTAAATCACATGCAAGTGACTTTTGTGTGTTTGGTAATAATGCACAGGCTCACATTCCATAAGAGAAAAGGAAATCATTACAACCTAAAAAGTGAGAAGTGTATTTTTGTTGGATATTTCGGAGATGTCAAAGGTTATATACTTCTTCAACCTTATTCTAGTGAAATTATTACCAGGAGAGATGTTAGGTTTGATGAAAATATCTTGGCCTACGAGCCTAATTTGACATTTGTGCCATCTTTGGCCTACGATCCATCTTCGATGCCTGTGCCATATTCCGTTCCCAACTTTTATGTTAGTGACCATATTTTAGTTTCTTCTTTAGACGATGCCAATGAGGGTGAAAATCTACCTCCACCTACTCACCTTCCTTAAGTCGAGTCCATCGAACATGAACATGCACTAGCACCACAACTTTCCAAATGTGTCTGTACAACACATGAAGTAGTTGGTGATATTTTTGGTGATCCTGTAGATCAACATCGTACACGTTCATAGTGCTAACAAGAATCCTCTCTTTCAGCTCAAGTTTTGAGGACTCATGATCCATAAACATTTGTGGAAGCTTCTGGCCATCCAAGTTGGGACACAACAATGAATGAAGAATATCGTTCATTAATGGTGAATGATACTTGTGATCTCTTTCCTCCTTCAAAAGGAAGAAAAATTGTCAGATGTAAATGGGTGTATAGAATTAAGTATGCATCTGATAGAATTGTTGAAAGACACGAGGCTCGATTAATTGTTAATGAATTTTCTTAAGTTATACGAATTGACTATAATGAAACCTTTGCCCCCATAGCCAAAATGAATTCCATCCACCTTATTCTATCCCTTACCACCTCACACAAATGGGAGGTCCATTAGATGGATGTTAAATCCACTTTTATTGTATGGGAATCTACAAAAGGAAATTTACATGGAACAAGCTCCTGGCTATGTTCAAAATGACTCCAACCTTATTTGTCACCTTAAGAAATATCTCTGTGGTGTCAAGGAAGCTCCTTGAGCTTGGTATTCTAAAATGGACAACAATCTTCTAGACACCGACTTTTTTAGATGTCACTCTAAACTCAATGTCTATACCGAGAAAATAGGAATCCATCTCATAATACTTATTCTTTATGTTGATGACCTTATCCTCACTGGTAGTGACCCTAAACTTTTAAACCATGTGAGATCCAACCTTATATATTTTTTTCGTTGCTTTTAACTGGAAGAATGTAAACTAGCCCCATCTCCCTTCCAATATGGAGTCAAATTTGTTGCCACATATATTGAACCCAAAGTAGATGCCACTTTGTATCGTCAGTTAGTTGGTATCCTTTTGTATTTTACTCATACTCGTCCCAATATTTCCTTTATTGTTGGTATTGTTGCCTTCTATATGCAAACACCCCATGAAAGCAATTGGAAAGCAACAAAAATGATACTTTGATATATCAAGGGTACTATTTAGTTTGGAATACATTACAGTTTAAAGGGGCTCCCTTCTTGGTTGGTTTCACTAATTCCAATTGGGCCAATGACCCTAGCGATCAAAAGTCTACTGGAGGTTATGTTTTCAATATTGGTCTTGGACCTGTCACTTAAGTTTGTAAGAAGCAACAGGCTCTTGTTGTTTCTTTCATAGAAGCAGAGTATCAAGAAATGGTATATGTAAATCAAGAAGCATTATAGCTTTGACACATTCGTTTAGTGTTTGGATTCCCAACAACAACATCCGACCATCCTTTGGTGTGATAATCAAAGTGCCATCGAGCTCGCCAAATATCCAATTCAACATCAGTGTTATAAACACATTGAGATACACATGCATTTCACCGAAAAGCTCGTTTAAGGCCATATTCTCAAAGTGCTCTTTTGCTCTATAAATGATCACATTGCAAACATTTTCGCTAAGTTTCTTGCATAAGCAAAGTTTTCTAAACTTTGATCCATGTTATGAGTTCATGAAGCTGTCATTAAGGGGGGCTAGGCTCTAATGCCTCCTTCATTTTCCTATCGTGTCACCTTTGTAAATCCCTCAATCCTATCCCAGGTTGTTCTCAAAGGGGAGTGTTAAGATATTTACACATTTATAAGTTAGTTAAGATCAACTTGGTTTAATGTATCTTTAGGTAAAAGTGTGTTTCTTTATTATGCATTAGTATGCATTTGTAGTAATGTAATCTGATAGTCGTGATATGTTCTAGACATAAAGTGATCATATGACTCCTATTCTCGTCGATACTAACAACTATATTGACCTATGGATTAGCACTTGATTGGTCCATGATCTCTATTTAAAGAGCATGGAGGGTCACTTGTCACAGATCAACTACGAGAAACTCTTACGTACATAATTTTCTTTTGCATTAATATATTGCCTTAAGTGGGAGCGTTGGCTGGGACTATGGATTATTTCCCTCTTTAAGGATTTTGACCATGTAAAAACGTTGGTGTATTGATATTTGATCTCGTTGTGTGAGTGGTTGCTCGAGGTGTTTGTCATGTGTGGAAATACCATGTTTTATTGAATAGACTAAAGGTCATGAATAATGATATTCTCACAACTTCATGCACCAATGACACAAATAATTAATGAGATCATGAAGAATGATCTATTTTGAGGATGCATGCAACTTTTGGATGCATAATTGAGCTAATACTTGTGACTTACATCAACCTTTTGTTTTCTTTTCCATGGTGCGATGGGTTATCGTCAATAAAACAAATGGTTAACATGTATGTTATGCTAAGATCACATGTAATTTAAATCTATGATTATATCGGTAATTACACTTTACTAATTTTCACATACGTTATAATGTAACTAACCTAGATTGGTTATTGTCATGCTTCATTGAATGATGTTTAGTTACATTTATAATATGTTTGATCTATATGTTTATGAATTGAGAGTTTTAGGGTTAATTAAGTGCTACAATACGAGAGCCTAATTTGCTTATTGGATTTATTTAATATATCATTTCATTATGTCTACCACTTATAAATTAATGATAAAACTACAATCATAATGTTGTTACAAAATAAAAGCAACAAATATTAAGGGAGTCTCACGACTCTATGATAGCGGGATATTCATGGTTCCTTGAAACATATCAAGTGATAAAAAAATATTTTTTGGGAGGGAATGAAGAAAGGTATTCAAAAAATTGTAAGAGAATGTTAGGCGCGACAAAGAAATAAAGGAGAGACAATCAAAGCTCTAGGGTTACTTCAACCTTTACACATACCAAATCAAAGATATGAAGAGATATCAATGGACTTCATTGTATGTTTACCAAAACTAGAAGGTAAGGATGCCATTTTGTGGTCATGGATAGACTCACAAAATATGCACATTTTGTGGAATTCAAAGCACACATACTGCAAGCCAAGTGGCATAAGTGTTCATGAAGGGAATTCATAGAGTTCATGGATTTCCTAAAGTAATAGCAAGTGTCAGATATCCAAAATTTCTAGATTTTTTTTGGAAAGAGTTATGGAAGATGAGTGGAACAACACTAGCAAGGAGTTCAACATATCATCCATAAACAAATGGTCAAACACAAATAATTGACAAATGTTTAGAGGGTTATATTCAATTGCTATTCTCTGGACAAACAATCTCAATGGGTGAAGTGGTTTCCTCTAGCACAATGGTGGTATAATACAACCTATCACACATATACTAAGATGTCTCCATTTGAAACTCTTTTTGGATATCCAACTCCTAGTATCACATACGTTATGGAAGACTAGTCCAAAATACAAGCAATAGTCTCCCATATGGAAAGGACTAAATAAACTTTGAAATTTCTTAAAGAAAACCTTCAAATGACGCAGAATAGGATGAAGCGACAAGGAGATCAACATCGAAGTGAAAGACAATTTGATGAGGGTGATTCTGTATTTTTTGGCCTACAACCTTATAAGCAATATATTATCAAACAAAAGAAGAATTGCAAACTAGCTCCAAAAATTTATAGACCCTACAAGATTCTTCACATGACTGGAGAAGTGGCTTAAGAGTTAGATTTGTCTTGAAATGAGAAGGATGGAGAAGAGAATGGGAGAGAAAAAATGTAATAGAGGCTTAGGCAATGCAAATGCAACTTGTAGATTCAAACTCATAGGTACGATCACTTAAAAACAAGCTAATGTAGTTGGAATCTATATGGAGAATAATAGTTAGAGGATGGAAGAAAGGAAAGAGAGAATACATATGTTGCAAGAAAAAAATGGGAAGATGGAAATGGAGAAAATGTTTGTTGTTGAGGTCATTCAGTGAGTGGCTCCTCTTACTTTTTTTTATGGGATCTTACAGGATAAAATATTTGATGGCTTAGGAGGAAGATATAGTGCAACAAGGAGCAATACAAGCAAAGAAGCAATCCTTTGGCATCTAGTCATCCAAGCTTGGTAGCAAGTTGTAAGCACTTAGTGGGCACACACCTTTTAAATTACTNAGGATAAAATATTTGATGGCTTAGGAGGAAGATATAGTGCAACAAGGAGCAATACAAGCAAAGAAGCAATCCTTTGGCATCTAGTCATCCAAGCTTGGTAGCAAGTTGTAAGCACTTAGTGGGCACACACCTTTTAAATTACTGGATATTGCAATGTTATGTAAATTTGTATTTCTGTTAAGGTAGTTTGCATGGAAATATACATGCCGAATAAATATTGGTCGCTTAAGAAGTTTAAGACTAGCACATATAGTAGATAATATCACTAAATTTTTGAGAAATTTTGTATGCAATACAATTCACCTCTCTCTCTCTCTCTCTCTCTCTCTCTCTATATATATATATATATATATATATAATCGTTCTTTGCGCTTCCATTGCAGCCTTATTTTAATACAAGAATACTCGTTTTTGTATTAAAAAAAAAGATACAAAGTATGTGCACATTGTTGTCTTCCCCTTTTAAAGTTGCCCCCATTTTGAAGAAAGGACTTAATGTCATTAGGTTGTGGGAAAGTGTTTAGATCAAAAAACTTTTAATGTTAAAACTTAGGTTCAAAACTCCTCAAGACATTTTTTTTTTCCAAGTTACAAAGCTCATGGAAAATCCCCGAGTACTTCTCCTCATTTCTAGGATGGTACCCAAGGTAAACCTTAAAATCTTTAGAGCATAAGTATGGTAAAAAACAAGGCTTGAAGCCATTACAATATCATACTTGTTAAGAGCTCAACATCTGAAGATAACAATCATTCCTCCCAACTACCCAACCTAAACCCAATTGACTCAAAACTCCTAAAAACATATTATCATATTAATACATTTAAAGTAGTTAATCACTATAATTTAAGTTAAAATATTAATAACTAAATATTTGAATAGATATTAATTAATAATTATCTATGTTAACAAATCCACATTTCAATAACTAAATTTACCAATGGATAAGAACAAATGCAAAATAATTCAATCAAACTCAACTCTCAAATTGAGACAACTAAGTTTATCGAAAAAAAAAAAAACCAAATACAACATTATTTACCATTGAAAATTATCTTAAGAATTTCTATTTATCAACTATTTTATTATTATTATTAAATTAAAAATTATATAATAAAAAATTAAAATATCACAAGGCAAGAAAAAAATTGTGTTACTTGTATGTCGAACACCAAAAAGAGAAAGTTTAGCATCAACCTCTAATATTAACAAAATCAAGAACTACAACAATAAATATAAAAATAAACTATCGATACCCTTCACAAGTTCACCCCAATGCCCACACGTTTACTGGATCTTGATCTAGTTCATGGTTAAGAGAAGAGACCCCGGATTTAGATGATTTACGTTAGTTTTGAAATATACAAAACAAATTAAGTTACTGTCATATATTTAAGCTCATAACTAATCCATGAAACACGGTTAACAGGGTTTGAAGATTCACGATGAACGAAGTTGCATTCCGTTCGTTTTCATATACGGCCTTTGTTCCGAATCCTGGAAGTACATTTTGAAGAGCTAAATTACTTGCAATTACAGGGAAAGAAGGCATGAGGAGGGCCTCCAAATTGTGCTAAAGCTTCGATACGTTCACCATGGACAGCGGTATATCTCTGCTTTATTTCCACCCAATATGTTCTCTTATTCCTTTTATTCTGCCTTTGCAGGTTTTTTTGTATCTTAGGGTTTACCTTCTGGCATGACCTCTAATTGTGAATTAAAGTATTATTTGGTTACTGATAATTTTTAAAAATATTATGCGTATTGTGAAATTAAAAAAAAAATTACGTGGGTACTGTAAATACTCACCCTTGCCTATCCTAAGAAGGGCTACTATAATCTGTACTAACTTCCCAGCTAAACCTTTCGGTGATCATGGCTTGTTAGTTAGTTACTGTATAATGCGAAGGAAATATTTGGAAACAAGCTTTAATTTAATTGGTTTATATTTGGTTACATCTTGCTTGTGGTTTGCAGCTACAGAGAGTGCAAGTGATCCGAATGCCTTAGCAGGACAGGAGCTTGGGTGGTACATACTAGGGGACAATCAGGAATACGTGGGTCCTTACACAGTTGCTGAATTGCAAGGTGAGTTGGGTTCATTTCTTTGCTCTTAATTTTTATTTTTGAAAGGCCCCTTTAAACTCCAGAAGCATTAAACATCGGAGAGCCTATTTGAAACATTAATCAAAAGCTGGCACAGCGTATACTTCTGTCAAAATCACCCTATACTTGCACCTGGTCCCAACCACTTATTTGTGCCTTTGGGGAAATCGAATGTTGGTTCGTGGCCCGACACTGCATTTACCTCCGAACAACGGCCCTATTTGCATACTTTCTTCATATTTGGAATGCTTTTTCTGGTAAAATAGCAAGGTTTTTTATTAACAAAGATAAGGACCAAACTAAAGCCAGTCAGGTTCCCCATAGATATCACAATGTGAACCATGTACAAATACATATTGCAAAATTCAAACAGTTATCTATGCCCAGTCTCTCTCTGGGGTCGAAAGCTACAATGGAGAACAGCACCAGACACTGAGATGTCATCTCATCAGTCTGTCTGCAAAGGTCTTTGGCTCACTATTGGCACGGTGGTCTGTCCTGTTTGCTGAAGAAGAACGGATCACTGAACATGGGGGCACACCTAGGTGTGGAAGTCGTTAGAGGAACTTTTCCCACTTGCTCGTTCTCATCAGGATATCTACTGCTGCTCTCCTGAGCCTTCTAATTGTGAAATCCAACTGCAGTTTAACATGAGCTTGAACTTGCGCCATGTTCCTTACCTGTCCCACCAGACAGTTATGCTCCTTTTGTCTTTCCTGCTCCGTTACTTTCTGCTCTGCTTCTGTTTCTCTAATCAGCTTTAGGACTGAGCCAAAAAGTCCTGATAGTCTCTCCTTCGCTTCAATTCTTTTGTGGTGAATGCTCATTCATCCTCTAGTTCAATCATTTACTCTCCTATTCCAGCCACCAACCCATGGATTTCCTGCTCGATCATTGTTACTGTAAGATATACATTCTGAGCACCTCTCGAGTCTTTCCAATCTTTCTAAGAGGATGATTCTCCTGTCTCCTTGACATTCTTCTTTGCCAACTCAACTGTCTCATGGCACCAGAATTGACCTTCAGCTGTCACTATTAGGATCCAAATCACCCAAAACAATATATTCAACATTGAACACCGTAATGCCATTCCACTGGAATGCGAGATAGTGAATGGAAATATTATTAAGATGCCACTTCAAGGGGACAAGCCTTCCAATCACATCAGAGTAATACACAATATAAGATGATAAATAATTATCCAAGAGTCTCCATACCCTGTATATAGGAGAAGAATTAGGGTTAGGTATTTCCATCTAATCTCTCTAGGCCGATGTTCTTAGAAGGAAAGAGAGGATCCCTTTATCTCAAAAGAGGGAATCCTAAGTAGAAGAATGAGAGGAGAGGACGGAAGAAGATGTACTACTAGGTGAGTAATGAAGATAGTAATATCAACAAGGGTTAGGGTCATAATATAGTCCCCCCCTTCAAAAAGATTTGTAGTTGAGGGTGTTGCTGCCTGAAGTGCTCATCTTCCCATTTTGATTTTTCTCTAGAGTCATCTTCTTCTACTTGATTAGGTACTTTATGATGGGTTTGTTCTTAGGGAAGAGACATGGGAAACCTTGTGAATGTGTGAAGAGGAATGCAACTCAACTCAAAAACTACTTCTCCAATCTTGTGAAGGACCTGGGAGGGCCCATAAACTTTTGGGGCCAATTTCTAGTTCTTTTTATATTTGAGTGTGGATTGCTTATAAGGCTGAAGTTATAGATAGACCTAGACGTGATTTAAGAATTTCTCCTCACTTCGATGTTGATCCTCCTGTTTTGAACTAGTTGAATGTTTTCCTTAAGTACTTGTAGCATCTCATGAGTATGTTTAAGTTGAGAATCAACTGCTTGGACCATGGAATAGCTCTACAACCAAGATGCAATGGTGAAGGGGTACTACCCAGTATAAGCTCAATGTCGTGCTCATGATCTCTCCTTAGGACAATTCATTGGGAATCTCCTATAAGACTTTGTCATGTTTATCTAAGATATTTTGTAGCTCTGAAGGAACTCTTCATGCTACCTCGTATAAGCTCAATGGCATGCTCATGATCTCAAGTTGGAGGCAATTCCTTGTGAATCTCCTAGAAGACTTTGTTATGTTTATCCAAGATATGTCGTAGGTCCAAAGGGAATGTTCGTGCTTCTTGATGAGCTTCCATAGTTTAAATACTAGAAATAACTCCATTACTAACTTTCTTGAGAAAATTCTTCATTCTATTTGAGTTGATCACTTGAGTGGGTAGTGACTTGAGGCTCATGAGACAATGTTTGCTTCCCTTCATGAAGAACCTCATAAACAATTCCTCATGGTTCATGTCAAATGTATCGAGAGTTTTTAGCCATTGCACATCCAAAACCACAGCTACGCCTTCGACAAGTATGGCATATATAGTGGTTGTTAAGTTGTAATATCCCATGATAAGTTTGATGTTGTAATATCCTTCATTTGCAAACATCACTTAGAAGTTTGTAATTGAGCAGGCAAAGTAGTTGAGTTAGTCAACGAACTTTTTGTTAATGAAGTTGTAAGTACTACTTGAGTAAACGATGACTATGACCTTATTCTTCTCGATGTATCCTTCCATCTCAAGGGTGTGAACTGTGCTGATACTTGCTAAGGTATGCATTGATATGGTGATGACTTCTTCTTCAAGCTTTGTGTGGGCTCAAACTTTCCTCTAGGTTCCTTGTCAGTGTCACAATTGTTTTCCAAGATGAATAATCTTGTATAATGACACTTATGTCCTTAGCTCACCTTTCGTCCATGTGAAGTGATTCTGGTGGGTTGGCTGTTGCTGCACTACTTGGAACGTATTGATCTTGGCCTCCTACAATGGATCCTGTGAGAGACTTACATGTATATATATTCTTATCTTCAATATGGTTGGTTAACTTGATGGCTTTAGTCATATTAATTGGGCCTTGTATCCTAAGCTTGTATTGGATTACATATTTTAAGCCATCGATGTAAAGGTCCAAAAGCTTATCATCACTTAAGCCCCTCTACTCTAATGGCCAGTTTGTGATGCTGCAAGTATTCCATTTGTCTCAACTTGGACAATCCACTAAATAGTCTAGCTCCTATGCATTATCAAACTGACCTACAAGGTCACCAACAAAGTTAACCCTAGTGTATATTGATCCTGAAGGCTTCTTCTTTGTTATCCACTGTTACCATTGGAATGGTTTTGTCTCCAAGTAAAGTAATGCTAAGGGTACCTTCTGCCGTGGCACAATTTTATGCAAGAAGGAATGCTATGCCAGTTGGCTCACCCAAGTCAGGACATCATTGTTGTCAAACTTTTTTATGTCTAATTTTGGGAAGTGTTCTCTTTTGTAGTCAAGAAATATTGTGATGACCTACTCAAGGAGGAGGACTTGACAAATTGGTAGGTGACCTCTGTTGGTTTGGTTGGATCTGTGAAATGATATTCGATATTCAAGCCACAATTGCATTAAAAATACCTGTCTCAAGCTATCTGGTCTTTGATCCCATCCATTTGTATGTTTGAGGTCTTTAAATAGCCTTTTCTCCAGGGAAATCTATCTGCTACTTGAGGTTGTTGATCACATTTTCGCAGTATGCATTTGCACTTGACATCTCCATAGCCTTCAATTCTTGCAGAGTCTCATCCGTGGCTTGTTCTTTTCGCGATGGTGCCATTTGGTAACTGTGTCCTGATTGAATCTCCAGGGCAGGCTGACCAAGAACTAGGGCCTTTCAAAGCTAAAAAATAGAAAAGAGAGAGAAAATGGGGTTTTAAGGGGTTAACTTACAAGGGAAGTACTGATCTCTTTAGATTAGATGTGGTTCTGAAACCTTAAGTCTTCACATCTCCTTAACTCCCCAGCATCAAATGACTTCAGATTTTACATAAGTACTCTTCTCTATTTACTCTTCAAATTGCCTTTTGAATCCCCTGTTTTGGACATCCCAATAAAAAATTATGCCCAATTTAAGTTGACCATTTTAGGCCCTTCTAACTCTGTGATTTCTGCTCCAATTTCTTTGAAAGTTCAATCCATAATAGTCCGGATGTCTTCTCCTTGATGCAACTGGTTTTGTGCAATTTGAATCTGCCAAATATAAGTTATGCCTTCTAGCCATTCCTCAGAGAGCTAACTTGTATATATTATAACTCCTCGATTTTGC
>ML788666.1:56151-66713 GCA_009831015.1 Picea engelmannii
AAGAACAACCAACAATTGTGATTAAAGAAAGGTCAAAGTTACTCTGTATTAACTGCCAAACCAAAATTTGCATATTTATACAATCTGTCTATGAGCTTCTTGGGTGGTTACCCTCTTCTAGGAAAATAACTGACTACTAACTAACTAATCTTTGTCTCCTTAGATGCTTTTTTTTTTACAATTGTTGAGAGAAAAAGAAGGAATTCATTCCTCAAAAAGGGCAGCAATTCAATGAGATACACAGTGCTTAAAACTGTTCCGAAATAACTGCTAATTTTTACTGGAAATATACACTGCTACAAATCTGGAGGGTACATGTGCAAAATCTCTAACTCCAGCCATCCATGGAACTTATGCATCCAAAGAATGGTCTCTACCTGAACTTTTGCAGTGTACTGTGCTGCCTCACCAGCACTTGGATAAGATAACTCAGTAGGAACTATCACAAACTCGTCAGCAGAACTCATTAGCATGCCAATGAGAAACTTGTCAGCATGTTTCTGAACAATGGAAATGCCCATACAAATCCTCTGATCATCAAAATCTCAGCAATATTGAGGAGAGGAGCCGATCTGCACCCTGAAACATTTACTACCAAAACTTCAAACACATAAATTCATGCATTCCACTCTCAACTTTAACAAAAATATTCATAAAGCATTCCAAGTGCAATTGCATAACATACCAACTGCCCATCAGATACATGAATTGATTCAAAAAGGAAAGGGGAAAAGGGTAAAAGGTTCAGATTCATGAGAGAAATGATTCAAATGAAGAAAAAATGATGAGCAAAATTGGGGATTTGTGATGCTCATCACTCAACTTGGGCAATGGTTTGATTCTCATCATTAAACTTTTTAAGGCTTCACTCATTGGACTTAACTTCTTTATTGCGGATATGTCTTTATGAATCAAAAGAGAAAGTTACTTCAGAAAAAAGGACATCATTATTAGTCGGAGGAGAGACAATTCAAGAAAATTGACTTTCTTTGAAGGACTCAGTGAAGTTCTGTTATGTTTAATAATTTTGAGATACAGAAAAGTTCTGAATCATTATAACTTGTTTCCCATAGATTGTCTGTCACGATACCGAGTTTTACAAAACAAAAAAGTACTATTGACTTCCCTAGCTATCTGAATTCTGATTATATGGAGGCTATGTTCATACTTGATAACTGTCATGGCTGATGTTGCTGAGCGGGGCCATTGAGAAATTGGCTTGCTTGTAATCTAGATAATATTATCAATGCCACTTTCAACTGATTATTAGATTAAAGTAAGACTTACCTGATTTACCTGTTTTGCACTCAAAGAGGTCAATCTACTCGAACGAATTCTGCCCCCTCATCCCTGCTCCCTTTCCTTTTTGTAAAGTAATGGATGACCCACTTAGGTTGATTTAGGTTCTTTGAAAATAGTTTATTGGTTTTAATTGGAGATTTAGGCCCATATGCCTGTAGTCTCATTATCAGGTAATGTTAGGTAGTAACAGGGGTCATGGAACTAATATGTACTGTACTGAAATGCTGCTTGCTTGTTTTTCCTGAAAAAGAGAGTTTGAGCTAACAATTTCAATTGCCATTTGTAGGTTATATTGTCATGTGTCTAAGCATGTTCATAATACATATAGGTCTTCAATATTACATTTTGGCTTGTGGTGGTTGCTATTTCAGTTCAAAGACTTGCCTTACGCCTCATGTTGCTGGCTAACTTACTCAGAAGATTTGTCCTTGTCTTCCATACTTGGGTTTTGTCTCGTGGTAATCAATACTTCAGTATTGTTGAAGTCAATACTAGAACCTACTATGCTGGGACTGTGTACCTATTTCTGATCTGTTAGAAATCTTATAGTAGAACATGAACTTGTGATTTTTATTGTTATATAGTACTTTGGTTACCATTACTGAAACACTTTTTGGCTTTTCTGTGCAGAACATTATGCGTCAGGCTACTTCACAGAGAGTACACTGTTATGGGCTGAGGGCAGAAATAATTGGATGCCACTATCTTCCATCCAGGAATTACATTCACTGGTTATTTCCGATGAAACCCGGTTAAAATCATATGAGAATGATGTTAGTTACTCAGAAAATCAATCTCATAGTCAACCCCAATTTAATGGGAAAACAACTGCATCCCTCACCTCCGATGCTTCCTTGAAGGCTTCAGATAGTGATGATGATTTCCTTAGATGGAAAGAGGAGGTGAGGCAAGCAGAGGCTGAAGCAGAGGCTTTGAAGTCCGGAAAAACAAAGAGGGCAGAGGTATATGTACAGAGTGCAAAGGAAGAAGAACTTGAGACACAAACAGATGATGCAGATGAAAGGCCTTGCACCCCTCCAGAGGGAGAGCAGGAATTCACAGACGATGATGGAACTGTGTACAGATGGGACCATAATCTCCGGGCCTGGGTTCCACAAGTATGTTATGGAATTTTAAAATGCTGATATATTTACATGAAACAATGTTCTTTGTCTGAGGTTTATGCTGGACACTAGTAGTTTGAGTTACCTGCATGCAACAAGTAACAGCACAGGGGTCTTCATTTCTACTTGAGCATCTTAAATGAAAGCTGAAAAAAGTATGTATAATGGGAAATAGGGAGATTATACTCCTAGTCTCTAGATGATCTGACTCTGCTTGAGGGAATACCAAGAAAACACAAAAGATTTGGACTTGGCATCTGTAGCATTCCTAGATAGGTCCAAACTCGAGGAATTCTTCAGTTCAGATGATGAATGTGAGTGTGTCCTTTTTTTGGCCTTTTCCAAAAGGAAAATGAAATCATAGTTTTTTGCAATAGGCAGAAATTCTATGCATAACTTATAAAGAGTAAGATACAAAGATACGCTACATCACAAGCTCTTCTTTGGAGGACAGTCTTAGTTATGAATCCTTTATACAAATATGTCTTTTTTGGGTTGGAAATACTGCTTTATTATTAGTTTTAAAATAATGAAATCAAAATCATAGTTCTACAAGAAGCAAATAGATTATGTGCATACTTCACACACAAGCAAATAATTCATCAAACCTCTGTTTTGGAAGAAGGCCAGTCCAAATGATGAATTGCTTAGTAGTGTTTAGCTACTTGAAGTGGAGTTGAAATAGCTTAATGGCACCAACAGTTCTTAGCGTAATTTTCAATTCACAGTACTACCTCTTGTATGTGGATATAGGGGTCTATTATTCTATACAAAGATGAAGAATTAAAGTGTCATGCCTTAAGTGGTCTGGTGACTGGTCTCTTGTGCAAATATATGTTACCTTTCAAGCTCTTATTTGGTAGGCAGCCCTTACGTTGGTTATTAGTTTCTGTTTCTAAGCTTTGTTTTTACTATTTAGCTGGCAGAAACAGTGCTTAGAGATTAGAATGGAGAAATTACATACAACTAAACTGTGTGAAACAGGCAAAGAGGTAAAATTTCTGAAATATGTATAGGTACTGAAACATGCATTTCAAAACTTTAGGAAACGGGAAAATAGCTATGGAAACTTAAATAAGTTTCCTTTAACTGAGTGCCCAGCACTAACCACCTATCGAGAGGTGGATGCTTCCGTACACTTTTTATAGGGGTGTGTGACCCCACCTGGCCTGAATTAATGGCCATCACCTCTTCTACTATTCAATGCTCCCCTTGTGGTGGCGCGCTGGTCCACGAGGGGAAAACATGTCATTTTTTTGAGGATTTGAACCCTGGTGGGGGCAATAGCTGCTCATCGCTTTCACTTACCTGGCTTGCATATTTTGACTAGAGGAAAATAACTATGATAAATACGTGTGTGCATAATGTGTATGTATGTAAATCTAGATGGATAGAAATGGGATTTACCAGATGAGTACCTTATTCAGTACTCGTTTGAGCACCCTATGTGCTGCAGCCTAGCCTGCACAGTGTTTTCCTTTATGTTTACTTATTAATTGTATAGTTGTATGCTTAGTCTAATTGTTATTAAATTTGGTATCCATAATCTGGTGCTATAAGCTTTTTGATCTCATGGACCTTAAGACGTAAACTAATCAGTTGTATCGATTCTGTCTCACTGTTTGACTTTTCGTATTGACAAGTTATAAACTTCCATTGAAGTATTTGGTTGTTATCCTTCTGTGTGATTTCCATTATACTCTGGGACTGGAACTGTATACCTTAATAAAAGATTCGGGAATTTCATCTTTTTATCATATCCACTTTAGGTGTGATAACTTCTTATTTACACATAGAAATGACAGTTCCTCCGATTTTGAAGTAGTATTGTGCCCGAATAACTCTTGTTTCCAGCTTTTGAGCTCAAAATCAAAATGTTGTGTGCTGAAATATGAAATCTAAAACATGGAAAAGAAAGCAAAAAAGTATCCAGAGTTTTTGAGTTAGTTGTATTAGATGCAAATATGAGATGCTTGAGAGTGCAGAAAACAAGCCTCTTGGAATGTAAAATCGTGATGCATTGACTATAGCGTAAATCAACAACGACAAGAATACAACCAAGCGATTATACTACGAATAAAAAAGTTGTATCGGGACTACGTGGCGATTAACTAATGGCATTCCAAATCCTATATTGGCGTGGAATTTTTTATTTTAATTTGAAATGGGTGACTGGAGCAACTTTTAGTAATTGCAAATCAAATTTTCATTTTGCACTTCACTAGTGAGTAGGTTTCTTCTCAATGACTGTAAACTGATGGTGGAGGGGCATTATTGATAGTGGATTAACCTGATGCATGCTATTTTGCTTTTGAATCAATAGGATGACTCTTTTCATAAAGATTCGCTGTACGGACTGGAGGAAATGACATTTGTGGAAGAAGAGGAAATTATGCCGGCAATAATGATTGCAGACATTTCTGATGAGAAGGAATGCAAAGATGATTCCTTAGCTGTAGAATCAAAACATGGCTTAAAACGGAAGTTGGAGGCTGACCAGGACGAGAAAAAGGTGTAGTTTATGTTTTCCTTCATATTTTTTGCATATAGTTACTTCAAAATTTATCGCTTTAATGGAATGTCTTAAAATGCTTTTGCAAAGATGGGAGGCTCTTTTGTTTTGGAAAGTTAACTGTGAAGAGTTGTTATCTTCTGATAGTTTTATAAGTTATGGTTGCAAGAAGCTGAGTATGCAATTAAGTATGATGTTGTCATGCTGACCTTTTATTTTACAGTTAAGGACATTTGGTGTAATTAATTTTTTTATTAATGGAGTAAGAATCAGACATTTTCTTATGAGAAGAATTTTGTTTTCTTTGGACAGGAAGCCAACATGCCAGCAGATAGTTGGTTTGATTTGAAGGTCAACACACATGTTTATGTGACAGGATTACCAGAGGATGTTACTACTGAGGAAGTAAGTAAAGTGGAACCTTTCCCGTGCATTTGTTAATGCACATTCTTGTTACTAATGAAATATATTTTACTTTATTGTTACCATCATTGATCTTTTTTTCTATGCATGATTTGAATGTGCTTTGGAATATTTTGGAACTGACTAATCCAATTTAGAAGTTTCAAGGATTAGATGATGAAGTGTATGATGGTTCCTTTTTATGCTTCGTTGGATGACTGAATCACTAATCTTTTATTTGAGTTTGGTGACAGTATGATTTAACGTATTCTTAGCTGCATTCAAAAAGTTTATGTAGGTGATTGCCAAAT
This sequence comes from Picea engelmannii, assembly GCA_009831015.1. Taxonomy (NCBI): domain Eukaryota; kingdom Viridiplantae; phylum Streptophyta; class Pinopsida; order Pinales; family Pinaceae; genus Picea; species Picea engelmannii. The sequence continues at coordinate 61,803 of ML788666.1, forward strand.
GTGTGATGTTCTTGTTATTCGTTAATTAATTTCTCATTTGAGAATGCTGTACTATAATGTGAATTCCTTGTTACGAGAATAGTAACATGAAAATAACAATGTAATAAGGTGACCTGACGTAATGTTAGTATAATGTTAGTGTATAATAAAGGTCATGATGACCTAACTGTAATTTTATTATCAGTGTTGTGTTAATGGTATTGTAACATCACACATATTGTGTTTTTATGAGACAACATTGCACATAGAAGCAACATGTGAAGTTGTGAGAGAGGCAAGTTATAAATATATATATTTTTAAAGTTTCAAGTTTGAAATATCAAATGTTCAAGTTTCAAAATGTAGAAGGGAAACTTATTAAGGTTTATTAATAAGACTCATGAAGAATATATAGAAGGTCAATTTTTGAAAATTGAGAAGAAGATTCATTCAGTGGTGATAGGTGGTGAGTATGAGCTTGGAATTTGATGATAAGAAGACTTGTTTGGTCATGGTTTCGATGGTTGATCCATACCTGGACGAGGGTATGAACGACAACATATTTTAGAACTTGCATATTATACATTGACCAGCAGATGTAAGTGGTGACAACAATAAATATTTGTGAAGTAATCCAGTGTGATAATAGATGCCCCTGATGTGTGTGGTTAGGAGCAAAAACGTAGAACTGAAATACATCATAGTTGATATGTTGAAATTGAAAGAAAGAGAGAGAGCCTTGTGGAGAGGGATCTGACCTTGGAGACAGAAAGGAGGCCACCTGCAACAATGTGTGACATGAACATGCTCTGAATAATTTTTTTCAAATGAGTCAGGCATACATATATAGGTAGGGCCGCCTTTCTTCTTCAAATAGGTCCACCTAGAGTAAGGCCTTGCCATGCCTTATGTAAGTATACACTGAACGCCTTTTCTTGATGGGTTAAAGTACTCCATAGTTTTGTGGAGTTATGTCTAGCCAGTGGTAGTAGTGAATCTCTTTATGTCCTGTAGACAACATATTTACAGCAACCTGATATTTCTAACTAGAGACATGAGGTAGTATTCTTTAATGCTACAACGGGAATAATAGTCTGGATTTATAAGAAAGGCAGTTTCACAGATCCTATATGTTTTGTTGTATTGTGTTATGCCAAGCATTGTAGACTTTATACCTTTTGTTAAATGTTGTTGAAAATGATTGTAATGTTGAAGATATTGTGTAGATCTTATAGACCTTGTGTGAGACCTTGTTGATGTAAGACAATAGACCATTATCTGAAGACAATATCACATAAGCCATTGTAAGGCAGAGGGAAATGTCCACAATAGGGAAAATAATTTTGTGAAAAAGCAGAGGCATATATAGAAGACCAATTTGTGAGGCGGTTAGGGTATAGACATTAGGTTGTTTCAACAACACAAGATTGAAGACGTGTTGAAGAACATAACTAGATGTATTTCTTTTTTGGCTTTTAGCTTTCAATTTTGAAAACATAGGTGACTATTTTTTTGAAACATTTGATGTGAAGAATTTCCACAAATGGAAATTTAAACTTCAATTATGTTCAAAGGAAGAATCGATGTTCCAAATATCTTTGATTTCTCTTGATTTTTTGGAGCTTTTTAGATGAAGTTTTTTCGAGCTTTTCCAAGTTCTTCAGGTCCAAGTTTATGCTTGGCAACAATTTTTGATATTTTCTCTATTGTTTCCAATGAGTTTCTTTTTAGATCCTCGATGCTATATTCCCCGAAACAATATTTGCAACATTTGAAAAGAAGTCAGGATACATCGAGTGGAGTAGAAATGAAATTGGCAAATGAAAATGAGTTAATTGAATGGAAAAATAAAGAAAATAGGACAAGGGCAGTTATTGGGTTAGGATTCTTAGATACCTAGATACATCATTTAGTTTTGACAAAATCCAATAAAGAGGTTTGGGAGTCACCAGCAAAACTGTTTGGAAGCAAGGCTCAAAATGCAAATTTTTTAGTAAAATAATATTTTTTGTAAAATATTTTCTTTTTAATATTATAAAATGCAAAAAATATGGACCGCAAATGCAAGTGCCACAAGAACTATTTGAGCTCTAAAACTCAGCTAATGACACACCAAAAAACACCCATTAACCTATCATCGACCCCTTGGGCAAACATGTAATATAAAAGTCCAAGCACCCAAAAAAACATCATCAAATGGCCCGAAGCCTAGGAACAAACATTGTTCCAAAAACATCTAGCTTCGAGGTGGTAATGATTGGTTCCTAGCTGCCAATGTTGGGCTCAAGTGGCCTCTCCCCTTCAGAAATAACGAGTGCAAGAATAGGGAAGTTGTTCTATGCCCTGGCTGGGGAGGGGGGGTAACTATGCTCTCGCTCCATGATGAGATTGTCCCTGTGAACACTAAGATTGCCAAGATTGGGCTAAACGTGCAGAGGAGGATTTGGGTGGCTCCCTGCTCATGATACTTTGGGAACCTCTCTAGAAATAAAGAATTCGCATGAGGTGGACATATCTAGTTCCACCTTTTGGAGTTGGTCAAGAATATGCATAGAAAAATTTGCATGAATTCGGGCACTGTCATACCAAGAAAAACTTCTAGCAGGCTATGTGTGATTAAATAGAACAATTCCTTTTCTTTCAAATAAAAAAGAGTATTTCCACTCCGAAAAGCTACCATGCACCCCAAACAAGCTTACTTTCCATGAAGTGGAGATTAGCAGAAACTTGCCACAAAAGGACTTGACCTATCTTAGTGGGATGTGGCAAGGGGACAAAAGCAAAAGAGGTGCTTGAGCAAGTCCATTAAACATAAGACATTTAGGTTGCAAAAACCTCATTGAAGTAAGTCCCTTGCTTACAGGGAGGCCTCCCATTAGTAATGACCAAGAAAATAAAGCTTTTTTCAGTTCAAGCAGTGGCTTCCACGGAGTAAGAAGATCGAAAAACTAGGCCTTTTGTTTGATTTTAACCTCCATATTTTATGAAAATGACCATCAAGGATGGGCCTTGGACATAATCACTTGTAACCATCATGTGACTTATATTTGGTAATGACCTTAGACCTATTCCACTTCCATTCTTGCCAATAAGCCAAAGGGACATGTAGGTCATGTTATCACAAGATATAGCACTCTTGTGCAAAGCCTCTCACAAGATGCAAGACAAGTGTAACTTTGGAAGTACTTGCCATTGTCACCTTAGCAATTACTTCCTTCCTTCCAGTGAAGGATTGAATCCAACACAAGGGAGGCTTCCCTAGCAACCTCAAGGAATCCTATAGCAAGACAAAGTCAAGTCTATGGCCTCCTATATTGGTCACTCAATCATACCACCACTAGGTTAAGGTTGTCAAGGAAAGAGAAAGGTGGTTTAATGAAGTAGTTTCCAGATTTGCATGTATGAAGTATCTAGGACACTAAATGATATTTAGCAAGTCAAAACAAGCCAAGGAAATGCCCCAAACACTACAAATCAAGAAGAAAGCTATAGCTGTTTTAAAACTTGTATTGATGATGACTACTTCAGCAATATGTCAAGTTACAACAGCAAAAAAAATCAGCCCTGGAAATAGGTCAATCATGCAATAATTAGAGCTGAAAATGCAAGTTAAAACTAGGGTTTAGTGACAATCACTTGCTGAAATGTAAATGGCATGAAACAACCTTAAAATATCCAAGACGTCAAGCCCTAGAGGGCTGAAAATGATAACATCAATGTATTAAATGATGTCAAGGTGTATCCCAAGGTGAAGGATGCCAATAAACCCTAGACACAAGCTAAAAGATGGTTGGAAATTGAAGGTAAATTACAACAAACCCTATTCTAAACATAAAACAACAAAGGAGAGAGGAAATTATGGTTTACAACTTGGAATAAGGGAGAAAGACTAGTGCCGTCTTGTTCTCTTGGGCATATGGAGTCAAATCATGCACTTCCTTGGAGACCAACGGTGAAAGAAAGTCTTAAAAATAAAACCCTACGGTAGTCCACTACAAACCCTAGGTATTTATGCTTTAGAATGGAAAATTAAGGTAGTCCACTACAAACCCTAAGAGGTTGTCCTATGTCTTCTAAGAACCTTTGAGAGATGAGATCAAGATGGATGTTGGGTAAAGCCCTAGGGTAGTCCACTACAAACCCTAGAAATACCCTTGTGTCCTTTAACAAGCTTCAACAAAGTGATTAACAAGTGAAGGTAGTCCACTACAAACCTACCTAGGGTTTCAAGACAAGGTTTATTCAATAAAAATACAAGATAACATGCAATATCACCACTTTGATAAAACATCCACTTAATATATCCAAGAAATAAACCAACATAGACTTAAGAAGTGCTCTTACTGTTAATGTTTTACTTATAGAACAAGCAGTTACGATTCTTCTTTATTATTATAATCATTTAGCACATTAGCTGCATAAATAAGGTCACTGAAAGAGAGGCAATCACAGAAAGAATAGAGACACACAGATTATCTTGGGAAACCCTCACGGGGAAGAAACCTAGCAAAAACTTCCTTAATATAGATAGACCAAAAACAAAGCAGAAGATCCTCCTCTACTCCTTCACTATGAAAGAGTAGCGCACTACTTAACCAAGAGATACCAAGACATAGACCAAGAACCCTCCTTGATGTCATCCCCAATTGCAACAAGTTCTCTTCCAAGACTTGCACACTTTTTCCTCTTGTTGCAGAGATTATGAGTGAGTGTACAAATGAGGCGTTGACCTCCATTATAAATAGTGGTCTGGCCAACCTAAAATTAGGTCTGGGCCGACCTGTCACTTTACCCTCTTAATTTACATTTAAATTGTCAAGGCACAATAGGGCCGACTTTTACAAAGGCACAATAGGGTCGACTTTTACAAAGGCACAATAGGGCCTAATTAACAAATATAATATAACAATATTATTCAACACTCCTTCTTAG